>JANAVB010002397.1:3591117-3658912 GCA_029216955.1 Iris pallida
TCAGGAATGGGTAGTGGCTGGAGCAATCCACCGGGTCTCTGCCTCCCGGCCTTCACCTGCTGGCACACCAAGCATCTCGAAACGAACTGAGCCACCTCACGTTTCATGCCATACCACCAAACATGCTGTCTTAAGTCTCTATACATCTTGTTGGCTCCTGGATGCATAGAGTACTGAGAACGGTGCGCCTCCTGAAGAACCCCCTCCCGAAGTCCTTCGCTCGGCACGCACAATCTGGTACCATGCCTCAACGACCCATCCCCTGCTATAGAGAACTCATCCAACAGTCCTATCTGGACCTGCTCCCTGATGACCCTCAGAGCCTCATCCTCAAACTGAGCTGCCCTGACTCTGTCCATCAGCTCCGACTGCACCTACAGACCCCACATCTGCGCCTCGAACCCAGGAACTATCACCTCTATGCCCAAGCTCTCCAGATCAGCCAGAAGGTGACGATCCATCGTCAAACACATGGCCACGGGATACCTGCTCAAAGCATCCGCGACCATGTTGGCCTTTCCCGGATGGTACTGTAAGGATATATCAAAATCCTTCTTCAGCTCTAACCATCGCCTCTGCCTCATATTCAGCTCCTTCTGGGTAAACACGTACTTCAAGCTCTTGTGGTCAGTATAGATCTCCATACGCTCTCCGTAAGATAGTGTTTCCACAGCTTCAAAGCAAAGATGACCGCTGCCAGCTCCAGATCGTGGGTAGGGTAATTCCTCTCATGAGGACGTAACTGCCTAGATGCATAGGCAATTACCTTCCCGTGCTGCTGAAGCACACAACCCAAACCCCGTCCTGAAGCATCACTGTAGATCGTATAACCACCAGATCCAGATGGCAGTGTCAAGATAGGAGCTGTAGTCAACCTCGCCTTCAGCTTCTCGAAGGCGGCCTGGCACTCATCGGACCAAACAAACTCCTCGTCCTTCCTGGTAAGACGGGTTATCGGCTGGGCAATCCTAGAAAAGTCCTGCACGAACCTCCGGTAATAACCTGCCAGACCCAGAAAACTTCGAACCTCTGCTACTGAGCTCGGCGTAGACCAGGACTCCACCGCAGAAATCTTCTTCGGATCTACCGAAATCCCCTCGCCAGAAACAACATGGCCTAGAAACTCCACGTGATCCAAGAAGAACTCGTACTTGGACAGCTTTCCATACAGCTGCTCCCTCCTGAGAGTGTCTAACACAATCTTCAGGTGCTCCTCGTGCTCCTCTGGCGTCTTCGAATAGATGAGGATGTCATCAATGAAGACCACCACGAACTTGTCAAGGTACTGGTGAAATACCTTGTTCATCAAGTTCATGAATACCACCGGGGCGTTGGTCAACCCAAACGGCATGACGGTATACTCATACTGGCCATAGCGAATTCGAAAGGCAGTCTTCGGAATGTCATCCCGCTTCACCTTCAGCTGATGGTACCCGGTGCGCAAGTCGATCTTCGAGAACACTCTCGCCCCGCTCAACTGGTCGAACAAGTCATCAATCCTTGGTAAAGGATACTTGTTCTTGATGGTAAGGTTGTTGAGTGCCCTGTAATCAATACACAGACGTACCGTACCATCCTTCTTGGGGACGAAAAGAACTGGCGCGCCCCAAGGTGAAGAGCTAGATCGAATAAAGCTCTTGTCCTCCAGCTCGTCGACCTGCTTCTTCAGCTCCGCTAACTCGCTATTGTTGATTCTATAGACATGCTAGGAGATAGGCTCAGCGCCCGGCACTAGGTATATAGAAAACTCAACATCACGATCAGGCGGCATCCCGGGCAGCTCCTCGGGAAAGACATCCAAGAACTCAGCAATGAGTGGATGTGGCAACACCGGCCCCACCAACAACGCTCTGCAGAACCCATCTCCCTGCTCCACTGCACCCCTGGTGAACTCATACTCCGGCTCTCCCGGCGGCCTAAACAAAATCCTGCCCCCTCTGCAGTCGATGCTAGCGTGGTACATGCTCAACCAATCCATACCGAGTACCACATCGTAACTCGGAAGTGGCATTACGAGCAAACACACACTCAGCTCCCGGACTCTCAAAGAAACTCTCCGCCCCTTGTAAACATTATTAACTAGGATGATACCATTCCCAGTCATAATCTTGCAAGTCCTACCAAGATACTCAGCAATAATATTGTGTCTAAGAGCAAAAGAAACAGACACAAAACTGTACGTAGCACCAGAATCAAACAAGGCTAAAGCTGAAAAAGAATCGAGCAGAATAGAACCTGCGACAACATCCGCAATAGGCTCCATCTCCTCAGCTGCAAGAGCAAAGGCTCTACCCTGACCACCCCGCTGCTGGTGGTGCTGAACAAACCGCTGCTGCTGGGTCGGAAGTGGACCCCTCTGCTGCACTGCAGGAACTCTTGCCGGTACCCCCTGAGCTGCTATCGCTCCACGGACTACCCTGCGAGGGTTCGCAGGACAATCTCTCAACTGATGTCCAGCCTCCCCGCAGTAGAGGCACATGCCCAGCCTCTTCCGACAGACCTCCCAGATGTGACCTGGCTTCTTGCAGTAGCCGCAAGGAACCCCATGCTGTGCCTGCCTCTGCTGAGTGTGCTGCACCTGCTGCTGAACCGGTGCTCTGGCCTGCACCTGCGGCTGGTGATGCTAGAAAGAACGATGCTGAAGCTGAGGGCGCTTAGCAGCCCCTGCGCTGCTAGAAGCCCCCGAGAAAAGATCACGCTCCCTCTTGGGCTTCAAGCCCCACTCCCGCTCTACCTTGCGGGCCTTCGCGTAGATCTGGGTATAAGTCTCATAGAATGAGGGAATGAGGATCTTGATATCCCAAGTCAGCCCCTCCCTGAAACGGCTCGTCCTGATCTCCGGGTCTCGAACCATGTTCTCTGCGTATCGGCTCAGACGGCCGAACTCCGCTGCGTACTCCTCCACAGATAAACTGCCCTGCTGCAGATCCAGGAACTGTCGTACCAGGTCAATCTTGTCCGTGGAGGAAAAGAACTTCTCCTTGAAGAGGAGCTTGAACTCTGTCCAAGTATGGCCCTCTCCAGCTAGGGCTGGCTCGTTTCTGAACCAGGTACGCATATTGTCTAGCAACTGCAAACCTACCGCCTCGACCTTCAGGTCGTCTGCCAGGCGGAAGGCCCTCATCTGCCGCTCGATATCCTCGAGCCAATCATCTGCATAGACCACACCCTCGGTCCCGCTAAAGTCACGGGGCCCGAGCTTCTTGAAGTCCTGGATATCTCCGTACCTAGTACGCGTCCCCGGATGAGGAGCCCTCTGCTCCACGGCTGCAAGGGCCAACTGATGGGCATCCTCCATGCCCTGATGCATCGCGTCTGTCTGCCTCTGCTGAGCCTCGGCCTGGACTCTCTGAGTCTCCAGCATCTGCTGGAGGAAGGTAAGCATCTGCCCCATATCTGTAGGCAGAGGAGGTGGAGGTGGAAGTATATCTGTAACTAGTGGAGGAATCCGCTGCACAGCAGGAGGAAGAACGCCCCCGGCAACTCCCGTCGTAGTCCCTGGCACTGCGGGAAGAGCACCCGCAACCCCAGGGACGGTCATCGAGAGCGCTGGAGGAGTACCCCCGAGAGCCCCAACAGAAGTCCCATCTGCAGGGGAAGTGACCGGAGCCTACCCGCCAGAGGTGGCAGACCTCTCCGTCTCCCCGTGCTCATCACCAGGAGAGTGAGTCATAACTATCCTGGAGACAAATTGAAAAGAAGATATCAATATGGGACATAAAGGCAATATCAAAGGATGACAGCTAGAATACAGTAAATCAATATCAAAGACGGTAAGCAAGATAAGCAAGAAAAGATCCTACTGTGATTGAGCACTCTTAACCTACTACCTCCTATGTGTAACACAGGCTCGTAGTCAACACTCTAAGACGAGTGCCGCCACGACATCGTACTAATTGCGACTACAGGACCTGCATGGGCCACCACTAAAACGTGTCACGACCCGTACCCGCTATAAGGGCACGTGCACGTGACAACGCCCATCCCTCACCGTAAAAATGGCGTGGAACGCTGTAGGTTTTTCTACTCTAAACAGTTTATATATATATCAAAAACCTGTCGAGAATATGGTCAAATTCGAACGGAGGACAAGCAATGAATATATATGAGTACTCAATCACAACTCTAAGATAACAAAGTAAAGACTGAAAGATAAAGACAACAAGACGATAATAAAATAATAACCTGTCAAGTCCAACACAAGAATATATACAAGTCCAAGTCTCTAATACAATCCATAGTAATAACAGTCTCAAAAGTAGCTGGAGACAAAGTCCAGTACAAAGACCTACTCTAACTAAACAAGTGGTAAGGTTTCGTCAGGCGGAGCTAAGTCCTGCTGGACCAAAGTCTCCAAGTCTACGCCCACTACGTCATTCGGACCGTAGTAGGTACGATAATCTCCCTCGTCAGCATCTGTAATATTTGTCAACATATCCTGTCAGGATGGAACGAGTACAATCTACTAACAACAGTTCACAAGATATGACAAAAGCTATAAGACTGTAAATAGAGAGTATATACAAGAAAATCATGGAATGTACATGTGAGTATCATGGCAAGGTAAGCTGTAAATCTAGAGCTAGAACAAGGCAAGTAAACTGATCATGGCATGTACAAGAATCAAGAATCATATCTCTAGGTGTGTGAGTACTAGCTACAATATATGGCCGGCTTGGGTCTACACAAGGTCTACTGATCAGCCAATCCTACGTGGAGTGTAGGATGGGTAGCATTCAAGGTCTACAAGAATAAATAAGGCGGATAATGACCACACATCTACACTAGTACTCCCCGTCCCCGACTGGTAGAGTGGATCTAAGCAAGACACGTTATGACACGGGATTCTACAAGAAGGGAGCAAGTCTCCTCGAAAATCGGTGTCCATATACTACACAAGAACTACAAGGGGCTTGCACAAGATATACCAAGATAACGAGGAATAACATCTCATGTCGGGATCTATGAATACCAATCTGTGTGACAAATGTGTCGAGGACTATGAATACCAATCTGTGTCACATTATAACATCTCATGTCAGAGAATGTACTCACCTGTAATATGATGATATATGTCAACGGGATCCAACGCAGCGTCTCGAGGACCTATAGAGAACAAGACGTATCAATAATATGTTTATGAAGTAAAGTCAAATCAATTTAAATCCTATTTAGTCATTCTAGGTTAAGACACATCAAAATAGACTGTACGAGGTCAATCTAAGTCATATTAGGCCTAATCAGGTCAAACTGGGTTAATGCAAGTCAAACGGAATTAATCTAGGTCGATTTGAGTCAACGGTTGACTTACAGTTGACTTTGGTCAACTGGTCAACTTTGGTCAACTCCGGTCAACTCTGGTCAACCCTAGGTCAATCCTAGGTCAATGGTGACTAATAGTTGACTTTTGGTCAACTACACAAGTCTAATGGAATTTGGGACTAAATTGGGTAAAGTGTTGACCCATAATTGACTTTTGGTCTAAAAAGTCAACCATGGTCAACCGAGGTCAAGACTAGGTCTAGGCGACTATTTCTAACTATTACCAACCTCTACAACTCATATCTAAGTCCATTTTGGACTTCGAAACTCAAATTTTGACCGTAGGCCAATATCCTATTTTACCCTTAAAAAGGGTAAAATTCTAACTTGGACAAATATCAAGTTAGCCTACCTACGCTTGGTATTTTGACCCGTGCTCCCTAGGGTAGTAAGATACTAGCCTATACATATATTACCTACCAAAATACCTAGGTAAAGTGGACATCCAGTCCATGATACGGCTCATTGCCGATATCTTGAATATTTCAAGATACGCAATGATACGGCACGATACCGGCGCCCTACGACCCCGATTTCAACTCGGGAGCCTACCCACAAAACCTAATTCACGTATTCTAGCCCCACGCCAAGTTTCAACTCATTCCGAGACTCCGAGCTCCGTTTCACCCTCTAACTCGCTCTCCTCTAATCCTATTTCCTATATTTCTACTCCTCATTCACTTCCTATTCTAATTCTCCTCCTTCTTATCTTCTTCTCTTAATTTCCTTCTCTTTCTTCCCTTTCTAATTCCTAATCTCCTTTCTCCCCTTCTTTCCTAGTCTATTTCTCTTCCTAACCTCTTCTTATTCTTTCCTTCTAATTTCCTCTTCTTCTCTTCCTTACTTCTTCTAATTTCTTCTAATCTTTTCCTCTTCACTTCTTCTCATTCTCTCCTTCCAATTTCTTCTTCTATCTAACTCTCTAATTACCTAACTATACATATATATATATATATATATATATATATATATATATATATATATATATATATATATATATAATGGGGGGTATAAGGGGGTTTGAGGGGGCTGAATAGGGGGGGAGCTGCTCACTGCTGCTACTACTGTTTGCTCCTGCTGCTGCAGCTGCGCTTGCTGCTGCCACTGCTGCAGCTGCATCTCCTTCTTCTTCTATCTTCTCTTCCTCCCTCTCATCTATGTCTCTATATATATACCTATATATATATATATCTATATACCTATATATATATATATATATATATATATATATATATATATATATATATATATATATATATATATATATATATATATATATATATATATATAAATACACTCACATCCATATATCTACATATATATACATACACACACACACACATATCTCTACATATATATAAATACACACCACACACACACACACACACACACACACACACATATATATATATATATATATATATATATATATATAGACACACACACACACAACACTCACACAACACAAACACACACACACTCTCACTACCACTCTCACATACCACCACCACCACTCTCATTCCCTACACACACACACAAATACTTATAATCATATATATATATATATATATATATATATATATATATATATATATATATATATATATATATATATATATATATATATATATATATTCATATATATATATATATATATATATATATATATATATATATATATATATATATATATATATATATATATATATATATATGTATATATATATATATATATATATATATATATATATATATACCATTCAATATATATATAAACCCCTAATAATTTCCTTAACCTAGATTTCTAGGGAACCCTATGAAAGTTATGGACAAATGGTGGAGAATCTTCTCCTCCCCATTTATTGTGAAGACATTAAATGCAAAGGAGGAATAAATGACAAATTAAAAGCATACCTAGAAGGGGTTTTTGCTTGAGGAAGAAAAGGCTTTGAAAGAAATGGAATTTGGAGGAGAGAGAGATAGTTTTCTTAATGGAGAAGAAAAGGGGGGCTCTCCTACAAGTGGCCGGCTAAGGGGGGGGGGAATTAGTGGTTTTGGGTAGGATCCATTAGCCTTCCAAACCCATTAGACTTAGGTTGGGTTCGGTTTGTTTCGGTTTGGTTCGGTTTGATTCTAATGAACTAATTAAGTCTCTAAAATGACTAATTAAGCCATGGAAGTTGGGTTATGATTTCTAACCTAATTATGATGGTATGTGGGCCAGGCCCAGCTAGTATGGGGGTCCCTCTAGGGTCCAGGCTACCCGGGTCTCCAATTTGAGTCCGAATTGGATAAAATCCAAACCAAACCAAATAAATCCCAAAATAATCATATAAAATAAATAAAAATTCCTAAAAATTATAAAACTTGAAAAATGATGAAAATACCCTTAATTTGAAAACTGGGGGTGACAGATTGTATCCAAAGAATCCATCCATGAAAGATATTCGCTCGAACCCACAGGTATTGTCAATCATGACGTCCGTGATAGGGAGAGGAAGTTCATCTTTTGGACAGGCTTCATTAAGATACCGAAAGTCGATGCAGACTCGAACTTTGCCGATTTTCTTCAGGACTGGAACGACATTGACTACCCAATCAGGATGTTGCTCTTCTCGGATAAAGCCACAAGCGATGAGCTTCTTAACTTTGTCGTCGATTGCGTCCATCATTTCTGGCTTAAAGTGCCGTTGTTGCTGTTTGACCGGTTTTGCATTAGGCAGGATGTTTAATTTGTGAGTAGCAACTTTGGAATCTAGACCTGGCATGTCTTCATAGCTCTAGGCAAAGACGTCAATGTATTCTTGAATAAGAAAAATTAATTCTTGCTTATCTGCCTCTGGAAGGTTCTTGCTGATGAATATTGGACGAGGTGACCTGCTCTTTCCTACATCAATTTGAACCAATTGATCCTCGGTAGGAGGTTCTCTTTGTTCGAATCGGAGTTCCCATTGGGTATCCATCCGTTGAGCCCAAGGATCTGTTTCGGGATTCTCTTCAATATCCTCGTCATAGCCTTCTGGAAGTTCAACGGAGACTATGTTAGATGATACGATCAATCAATGAACTTGACCGATGCTGGTGTCAGAATCCCATGATCTGAAATCAGAAGAGTTAGAGCGCTCCTCGCTATCGGATTCGGAGACTGCTGGGGATAATACAGGAGGTGAAGAATATCCGAGACCTCTTTTGGTCATGCTATAATACATCTCTGATTTTTCTTTCGGAACAGCCGTACGGATAGGAGTTCTTCTACCCTTACCGTAGTTGAGGCCATTCTTGAAGTCATAACCCATCTTTCGGATGATGTCTTTTGATTGTTGACTATAACGACGGAGTTGAAGATGCCCCGTATCGTTACTTTTGCTATCATCCGTATAGCTGAATTGTTGTTCTGGTCCTTTACTAAAAAGTATTGGACTCTCGTCTTTCTTTCGAGAAGGAACAACAAAGTATGAATCATCTGGGTGTTCGAGTAAGACTTCTGTTTGAAGAGACTGTACAACTCCCATTGTAAATGACTGAAAACTATCTAACATATCCAAATAGCACTTAGCATGATAAATGATATTAGTATACTGGAAAGTAGATACTTTTTCATTGATTTGTACATCTGTATTTACAGCAGGACCTTTAGCCTTAGCAGGCTTGGTCAGATTGATTACAAGATGGGGAGAAGAAGAACGTGGAGGAGGATTGGACTTATTACGATGGAGGTCGATAACAAGCGGCTCAGAGGAGGTGAGCTCCCTTTTATCCTTGTTATTAGATAAATCAATAACAAGTGGCTCAGAAGAGGTGAGCTGCCTTTTTTCCTTGTTACGACGTAAATCGATAACAAGTGGCTCAGAAGAGGTGAGCTCCCTTTGATCTTGACCTCCATCAGTTGGCTGTTTCTGGACTGGCAAGTAAATAGCCAGTGGTTTGGAGGATTGAGGACGAGAAACACGCCCTTTGACAGGTATGATGAGAGTATCATTGGGCAATGCTTCTTGTTCTTCTTTAGTATCCAGAGACAATACAACTTTCATGAACTTATCCTTGTACATACGAGCATCGTTGCAGTATGCTTCAACACCTTTGAACGGATAGAGATCAGCAACCTTCTTTTGAACCTCTCTATTGTCATCGACATATTTGAAACATTGATGGAGAGTTGAAGGAACAATGTTATGTTCATGCAGGAATGGTCTCCCCAACAGAGCATTGTAAAAACAACCATGGTTATCAATGATGTAGAAGGTCACCTTTGTGCGGAGATTGCCTATTTGGAGTTTTAGGCGAATCTTGCCCAGAGGTTCACTTCTTCTCTGGTTGAACCCAAGAATGGTGGTGATCGTGCTAGAAAGACTATGCACTGGGATCTTCAATGCATCTAACATTGTCTTCGGCATGATGCTGAGAGAAGACCCTGGATCTATAAGAATACGATCGACTTTCATCGAGTCGACATATCCAGTATAGTATAGAGGACGGTCGTGCCTATTGTCTTCCATCAGCATGTCATCCTGTGTGAAGATAATGTTTGGAATTAACTCCAACACACTATGACAATGGAGGCAAGAGACTGGTTCTGCCTTCGGCTTCTTTAGAAGGGCTAGACAGGTTTCTGCCTGCATGAGAGCTTCACTTAGAGTTTTTCGAGTCTTTTTGGAGAGGCGCAAGAGCTCAAAAATTAACAACCGGGCCAGTGTATTGGCTAATTGAGCCAAGATATCAAAGTTGTAAGGCTTTTCAAGTCCAGAAGGAGATGACTTCTTCAAAGGTTTGTCGAAACGGACTTGTTGTTTGCCTTTGTCGGCTACCGTCGGCTTGGAGGGAATGGGTTCTACAACCGGTGAGGATGTAGCAGGAATGTCCTCAGTAGAAGCAGGTTGTACTGGAGCGGGCTCAGAAGAAGAAGCAGGATTCTCCTGAGCTTCGGGATAATCCTTTAGATATGCTTTCCCTGATCTGGTGCCCAGCAGGATTTCCTCGTCAACTATGGGATCAAAAGACACCATATTGCATATCTTTGTTTTTTCCTTAGAACGTTCTTTCTTCTTGGAGGAAGAGGGAAGTTCGAACTCCGAAGCAAGATCAGGGTGAATCCATATAATCTCGCCATTGTCAAGAGACAAGGGGACGAGACCTTCACTTCGTGGAGGAGGGAGATTCTCGATCTCAAGAGTATCTTTGGGGATAGGGATGACACCATGATGTACCATCTGTGGAGGGAAGTCACCAAATTGAACTGAGACCATGTTCGCTGTAACAGTCTTCTCGTTTTGCTGTAGAGTGACAACTCCAGCGTTGACTAATTCTTGGATTTTGCCTTTGATCACATAACATGCTCGAGTGGGATGCCCAATGAACCTGTGATAAACACAGTACTTAGGATGATCAGTCTTACCGACTTCATCAGACTTCTTCGGGTCTGGGAGTTGGAGCTTATTGTTTTTTATCAAGCAATCAAAGATGCTCACGGTGTCATTCTCGTCAAAGGAGTACTCTACTTTCGGATGAGGTTCCCTTGCTGGAGGTGCTGAAAGAGTAGAAGTAGACGTAGGTGGAGCTACGTTGACCGCCAGAGATTCTTTGTTCTTCAAGTTGATATTCAAAGTCTCTTTTCCCTTGCGGTTATTCTGACGATTACCACCACCCGATGTTTGATGTTCGTCTCGGTCGGGGTTAGACATGTGTACCCCTAGCTACTTGAATTTGTCAGCACTAACTTCAGTTGCTTTAGCGTTGACAATAAAGGATGGCCAGTCTTGGAACTGAGTTGACCCTGTCCACATGCTGATGATAGGCAAAAGATTTGCCTTGCATGTGTCTATGGTCACAGCGGCCGAAGTTCCAGGAGGCATTTTTAAAGCTTCTCGACAGAACCTTTCAATGAAACTCTCAGCGGTTTCATTGTGTCTTTGTTTGATTTTATTAAGGGCTGACATGGTCATGTCATTGATCCCCTCATAGAATCGTTCCAAGAAGATTTGTTTAAGACCTGAGAAAGAAGTGATACAGCCATCGGACAAACTTCTGTACCAATCATATACGACACCGGCTAAACAGTCGACGAATACCCTGGTAAGAAGAGCGTCATTTGGCTGAAGTTGGACAGTTATTACCTCAAAGTGGTTAATGAACTGACTGGGAGAAGTGCTGCCATCAAACAGCGAGATTGTTGGGATTTTGTACTTTGGAGGAAATGGGACTTCCTTCTATTCAACTGGGTAGGGTTGTTTGATCCCCAACCTCTGCAAGTTGTCCTTCTCTTTGAAGGCCTCGAATTGAGTACGCAGGAGTTTAACAGCTTCATTGGCATCCTCCAATGATGACGAAGGAGCAGGCTGAATCAGAGTGTTAGGGGAAGAAACAGCGTGGTAAGCACTACCCCCAGCGCCTGACTGACTGGGAGTAGGTTGAATTTGTACAGGAGGTAGTTGAGGAGATGCTACCCCCAGCCCTGCATTGACAGGCACCGACGATGCTATGATCTCAGGATTTATAGCAGGTACGGCCGGTGGTACTGTATGTTGGGCCATACTGTATGTTGGGCCACAATGATAGAATGCATACTTGCAACCATTTCGGCCATGGTCTTCAGTTTGTCTTCTAGCGCAGCTATTCGTTGTTCTTGACTAGCTGAACTGGAAGCATCTGGGTCTTCAGTGACAACATAATCTGTCACTTCTCTAGGTACAGTGGAGGACACTGTCTGTTCAGAACTTTTGATGTATGTATCATAGTCGGAGAAAGAATCATCTCCTGAGTAAGAAAGAGGAAGACGACCGGAAGGATCTTGAAGATTCCTTTGACCGATTGCATCTCGGCTTCGGGATCGGGTATGTTGGAATACTCCGTCAGAAGATTCTTGGAGTAGATCCAAATACCGCTGGCTTGGCTTGCGAAGCTTGCCGTGCTTGGAGCACTTTCTACCCCCAGTGTCTCGAGAAGTCATGTTGACAGAAGCGTACAAAACTTCTGACATAGGTTCAGAGTTTGTAAAGTTCAGACGATCGAAGACAGATCGTTTTGTTGTATGACAGCAACACTTGATGACAACCTTGTGATTACAATGGTGTCCAAGTGGTTGAACTGGAGGTGTTGAGATGTTGTCCCATTTTTGTTTAAGGTGTTCTCGGAGATCAGGAACGATGACAGGACGAGAAGAAGTTTGAGGGATATGTTCTTTGACAACATTCAGAACATGGTTTCGGCTTCAAATGTTTTGTCCCTTGAGTGTACAGGAAAGTACTCATTTCATTAGCATAGGTGTCAGGATTTTTGATCCTGGAAGTTTGTCTCTGATACTGGTTGGTCTTCGGCATTGGCTGTTTGTGTTTCGCCGAAGTTGGTATATTGAGATAAGTTCTTAGATCAGCAAACTCACCTCTAGGGGTTTCTGTCTGAGACACCAGTAATTTTCCCTGCTTTGAACGGGATATCTTGAGAGTTGGAAGATCTTGGAATTCTGCTACCGGAGTAGGCAGAATACCTCTTTGATCAGTACACTTCTCTTTGGCAAGGAGGAAAGAAGAACTCTTGTTGGAGAGAGTTCTTGTACTGATTGGTGCCGGGGCACGTTCAGATTGATCTTCTACGGTAAAAACCGAGGAAGACTGAGAAAAGACCAAAGGGCCTTTTCCTTTGTTTTGTGAAGAAGGGTTAGCTAAAGAGCGTTTTCCTCTGTTGTCTTCCAAGTCGTGGGACGAGGAAGTTTGAGAAAAGACCAACGGGCCTTTTCCTTTATTTTGGGGAGGAGGAGGAATAGTCAAAAGACTACCCCCAGTAGATTACGCTGGAGCAACAGGGTGTTTGGGAAGAGGAACAGAGCTTTTCTCTTTGCTGTGAGAAGAAAAGAGATTAGCCAAAGGGCTGTCCCTCTTAGACTCCGCTGGCACAGTTTGCGCAGGGGTTGAAGTAGCTATTGGCGCACTGGCAGGTTGTGCATGAGGAACTTTGACAGAAGGTCTTCTGGCCACAGTCACAGCAGCTTGCACAGCAGAAGTCTTGATGCCAGAGTGCTTGAGTTGTACTCTGGTTGCTGGAGTGGTGGACTGCGCAGGCAGAGTTGCAGCCAACTGCGTCAGGAGAAGAGGAGTCCTGCACTTTGACAGAGCAGCATAGGAAGTAGGTTGTGCACTGGCAAGGGGAGCAGCATACTGCGCATGGGCAGTAGCAGCAGACTGCGCAACAGTCTTGGCAGCAGAGACTGTAGACTGCGCAGCAGTCTTGGGGACCCACACTGAGTGAACTTTGCTCGTAGCAGAAGTTGTTGCAGTGCGAGGGGTGGTCCTGGAGTTGATCATCGCCTCGTAGGCCGTCTGGTTTACCTTTACAACTAGCGTCTTCTGCGTCTTTCCGATAGACGCAACGTCACATTGAGTTGTCACTTCCTCGTCGGAGGAGAAAGTCGTCTCCAGCAGAGTCGCCATTTTGTTTGCAAAAACAAAAGTTAATCTTTATTTCATAAACTTTGTAAGAAGATTACAAGAATTTTGGAAAAGTACAACTATAGGAATCCGATCTGAATGACGATCGCTTTATCCCTTGGACGATGTGAACTTTGAAGACGATAGCCTCTGAAGAATGCAGCAGCACTTTGGCAAGAACTCCTGATCTCTAGTGATGATCTCTCTATGTGTGTCTGATAATGAAGACTTGAAACTCTATTTATAGAGTTCTGGAAATAACTAACTTTCAGTTATTCTGACTTATGCAGGATGGATTGCGTAGGCATTGGATTGCGCAAACAATTTTACTGCGCTGGCAGTTACTTGATCGTGGACCACCTGTATGTGACGCATGGCATGGTTTGATTGAAATGCGCTTGGTCATGTACAGACGATTGCCACATGGTGAGCAATTGATGGCATGTAGGCCACGTGTAAATTGTCAGTTGTCTTGATGAAGTGCGCCACATGAACTGTGCTGGCTTCAGAATACGCTGAGATTGAATTACGCTGCAGAGAGTCTGGCAGATTACGCTGCATGTACAGCTGTCCTTGAGCGCTGTGCTGCACGATAAATGAACAGTTTCCTCGTTCTTCGTGATGTCAGCTGTCAGTGCTGTCAGCTGTCAGAAGATGTCACGCCCCGATTCCGTCGAATCGATAGTCGTCCCCCGGGCGTGATGCCGTGCGAACCTAAGTTGCGTTCGCACAAGGCATAGTCATAAGGTTATCCGAAACACAACATCAAATTAGAGTACGCAGAGAAATTGAATAACACATTTGAAATGGAAATAGACTTTTCATTGATAATATGAACTTTACATAGACTTCTTTTTTTACAATCATTGCCGCGTGGGCTACAACATGACTTCGACTTACAAAAATGAACGCCGATGAGATAGTCGTTCCATACATTACACCCTTTTATACAAGTAAAAACCAATACATATTTCTACCTGCTATGGCGGGAAGTCGAGTCGTCATTTTTCTTTGGACTGATGTGCGGTCTTCTTCAAAAAGAAAATCCAGAAAACAAGCCTTCACACGGACGAGGCTTCAAAAGAGTTCACGCCGCCTTGAGCTCTAGTTGGCACGCCCTTCGTGGTTCGGGGTACCTGCGTGGAGAGCGAGGATCAGTACATTACACTTTGTACTGGTGCGTGGCTATTTAAATTCCAAGCTCTCATTTGGTTGAAGAGTTTATATGACATTAGAGTATGAATGTTTCTAGCCATCCTAATGAATTTCCAAACAAGTAATGACAAGCATAGTGAACTTTACGTTGGAACTTACCCCGGCGGACCGCGTCGCACCTTATAAAACTTACCATGTTCTTTCCTTTCAATAGTTATCTTTTGCATATTAAGTGCTATACTTCGTGTGTTGGTCACTGGCTCCCAGAGCCATTGTGGACTCCTTTTTGCTTTGATTAGACGAGGCCCTTTCAGCGCGAGTAGCGAGCCCCACTGCAAGTCTTCGCCTAACGTTGTGCCCAGCACAGCTTTTGTATTTGTTTTCTTTCTTGGCCGCAACGGTCCCGTGGCCCCGGGTTGCCGTTCGGGGAAACTCTACCTTGTCGACAAGTTGTCCAATGACCGTGCAAAGACCATTTTTTTTTCTTCTTCTTTTTAGTTATTAAGACATAGCCTACCATTCTTTTTGAAAACTCATTTCATTTTCCCGTGTTCGTGCCTTTCGTGCCTTTTGTGCCTTTCGTGCCTTTGTATTTATCTTTTTATTCGTATCAACACCATCGATTTTGCTTAAGAAGGGGGTCGAGAAGAGAAGGGTCAGCCACTCACCTTGAGTTTACCTTGGCGAGCGAACTTGTTGGTCGCGCTAGACGTCGCCTACGCGATTACCTGAAATCGTATAAGCAACCGATTAGAACACTGCATTATTCAAAGAGTTCGATAGGAAATGCGAGTTCGAAATGCAAGCCATGAAAACCATCAAAAACATCCACAAAACGCATTCAGAAAACAAAGCCAAAACCAACGCAAGCGGCGTGAAAAGCAGAGCAACGGGAGGTCTCTCCCGACTCAGCCGCAGAGTCAATCCTCGAGGCGCAACCCGCTGAATATGGGACTTGGTTCCGAAGAAGACATTCCATAACGAGGAATGGATCTTAATTCAACCGTTCCCGTTCGATCGACTCGGTCGATCCCGACCTATCGGTCCCGGCCGAATCGATAGCAACAGTGTTCCTTTCTCGCGCACCCCGTGGACAGAGTACGGGGCACGATGTAGGGACGGGGCACTACAGAAGATCTGATTCTCTGTCAGATAATGATGACAAGGCCACGTCAGCTTGTGCACTTGGATGAGTGCGCAGTTCAGCCTGCGCAGTTGAGTTGTTGCGCAATCTGTGTCCTGCGCAGTTTACTTGAAGGATGCACCATTTGATTTTTATGACTTCTTTGATAGGTGCAACTTGATTTTTAGGACCTACAACCATATGCAAAAGATCCAGGATAGCTTGACATTACTAGTGACCACTCATATAGATGTGTCAGGAAGAGCGACTATCCGCGTGTATGCCTTTGGATTACGTCAAGTACTATTAAGTTACGTATTAGGTTTACAAGTTACGCTTATAGCAAGATCTAACCTTGAGTTGGCACGGGTTAGGGTGTGCACGGTTGCAACACCATTCTAGAGCCTAAGAGTTGGCTATAGCAAGGATATATGCTGCGATATGAATGTGGCCTCGTCTCGAGTTAAGTCAGAAAGGTCCGTAAGGCAAATTGATTAAGTCTGGTTGATACTTGGTAGGCACGACCTCGAGATTAAGGCACGAGCAAGAGTATTAGCACGACCAGCACGAGTCGTTTCCTTGACGTCGCTGGCACAAGAATGGTCTAGAGGCACATGAATTTAAGTGAAAGTCTAGGTACGACCTCGAGATTAAGGTACGAGCAACAATATTGACACGACCAGCACGAGTCGTTCCCTTGACGTAGTTGGCACGAGAATGGTCTAGAGGCACATGAATTTAAGTGAAAGTCTAGACACGACCGAGTTGCATAAGTTCTATTCGGCGAGGCACTGCCTCGAATATATTGAAGTCGAGAATAGAGTATAGCACGACCATGTCGTTGCGTTGCCAAGTATAGGCCAAGACGTCTTTGTTCCTAAAATTGATCCTAAGGCAAGACTAGAAAGACAATCGAAAGGGAATTAAGCTGCACAAAGTAAATGAACGTGTCGGTTTTGTACGGGTGGACGATGAGCTCACTCCACCAGTACAGTTGAGTACTGACACCCCTATATTTTTCATGTGCAGGCACAAGTAGAAGCTCGTGGCGCGGAGCTCGCTTGGATGCGTCGAGGCACAGAGTTCCTTGGCGATTCGAAGCGTATGGTCGCATGGAGTCAAGACTTATATGGGACATAATGTATGGACATCGCCATCCTGCAGAATTTGCACTCGTCGCCTGGAAGCATTGTATCGAGAGATGAGAGAGAGCAGAGTGACTTGTAAAATGAGAAAAAAGTGAGCTTGAGAGACTTGTAATCAGGGCCTTGCACTTGTAATCTTATTATTCAATATCAATAAAGAGCACTTTTGAATAACTTGCGTTTTGCTTCTAAATTTTTGCTCCATGTTCAATGTTACTGCTTGGGACTTATGTACAATGACCCCATCGCAGCCGCTGTAATCGGCCGTTATAAAACTGACTTGCACGAGAGCAATCTAGGCTTGTGCGGCATCACGCTTTAGCGAGGACGATCGCTCCTACGGGAGCGGGGCGTGACATAATGGTATCAGAGCACGGCTTTACATCCTTGGACTTCAAGTCGAATCTCTCAGTTTTGAAAGCTCGTAGTTAATAAAGAAGTGTGCGCTCTCTCTCAAATGTCCCACGGCATGTCCATACAATAAGTCTAAATATTTTCAAAAGGTCGTACAAGCGTTCAATTGAACGCATCAGTAGGCGATGGCCTTTGTGCTGAATGGTGTCAAACTTGACTTGATAGAAAACACATGCTAAAGTTATCAAGTCGCGTGCGTGCCCAAATAGTCCTACGTCGACATTAGAAAACTAGCGTGCAAACTCGGAGTATAGTTCGTACGGGATGGCTATGCACACGGTCTTTTGGCTAAGTTGTACCGCGTGTCGCGTACCTAGATTTTATTGTACAAACGAATTGCGAGCGATATCAAGTATCGCTCGGTCGGGAACGAAAATACACTTAGAGTGTCTATCGATAGAAATGCTATCGAACTAACGGTTAGGGATACACGGATGAGTGATTTGAATTTTGAGGATTAGTGCGAACGACTTAGTACGTCGAGACTATGTGAGAGATTACGCTAGAGATTCGTCGAACGAATCTGAAAGATGTTTTAGCGAATAATGCGAACGTGATTGTAGACTAAATCAGAGCTCGCTTGGATGCGTCGAGACACGGAGTTCCTTGGCGATTCGAGGCATACGGCCGTGTGGAGTCAAGACTTATACGGGACATAATGTATGGACGTCGCCTTCCGAAGCATCCGCTGGTTCGAGACTTGTATTGAGAGATAAGAGAGAGCTGAGTGACTTGTAATGTGAGAAATGTGAGCTTTAGTGACTTGTAATCTTGGTCTTGCGCCCTATTGTAATCCTTGTTCAATATCAATAAAATGCATCTTGTGAATGACTTGTGTTTTGCTCTAAATTTTTGCTGGCATATTCAATGTCTCTGCTTGGGACTTCTGTGCGACGACCCCGTCGCAGCCGCTGTAATCGGCCGTTATGGAACCCGTCTTGCACGGGTAGAATTTAGGCTCATATGGCATCACTCCTTAGCGAGTACGATCGCTCCTCCGGGAGCGGGGCACGACATAATGGTATTAGAGCACGGCTTTACGTCCTTGGACTTTCAATTGAATTCTTTAACTCCGATGTTTCCGCAAACTCTGAATGTTGCTTCCGAAAGTTTATATCGTTGGTGCGCTATCTCTCAATTGTCCCACGGGATGTCCATACAATAAGTCTAAGTAATTTGCAAAACGTAGGAGAATAGTTTTTGACAAAAATAAAAAGATGGTTCACGTGAAGCACGGTTGGCTAAGTCGGGATGGACATATACACCAAAGTTGCGTCGACCTTAGAAGAGTCGAGTGTGAAATTTGATCCGTCTCGGATGACGATGAGTTGGAATCGATTGAGTAATTGGGATGACTAACGATAGGGGTACTATCGAGCGACAATAACGTCGGTGCGATATAGATAAGCGTGCTTGAAATTCGAGTGAATGGTTCGAACGAAAAATTTAAAGAAGTCGATTTTGAATCGAATGATGATTTTGAGGATTTGTCGAATGACTTCATCCCTGAGTGGTGTATGCGATAGCTTCAGGGTTGTAGATCGATCGATTGAGGATACGGGATGTTAATGAGTCTATCAGCAAGCATCACGTGTATACAAAGCCGTAGATTGAGTATCGTTGAATAAGTTGTAGTCTTGAGATTTGACGAGTTGATTCGAACAACCTAGAAATTGACGCACACAGAACGTGCACGGGATTGAGGATCACGCGAGTATGAAACGCGAAAATGATTGAGTAGGTGAAACTAAATCAAAAAAAAGTTTGGGTGTACGAATGGATGACTTGATCGAAGAAATTGACACGGATCGTATACGAAAAGTTAGCACGACGAAAAGATAGCGTGCATGAAAGGTTTGATTTTGAAGTTACAAAAATGACTTTAAGGAATCGGGATGGATATTGCTAGATGATTTGAGTTAGCAAGAAATGATGTAATTTGAAAAAAAATGTTGGTCGATGACTTAAGATAGACGGACGAATATACGTGATTTCGGATTTGAACGAATTGATCTTGTAAAGGATTCGAGGGACAATAATCGAACTTGAATTTGAATGTCGAGGAGATTATCCAGTCGGACGATAGCATCATTCGTACGACTCGAAATTCGTTGCAAAGAAATATCGTCAGGTTACGCATATCATCGATAGTATTAAGGCATATCAAAGATCGTTATGTGATAACTCGGGGGTACTCTAATTCGAGAAATGACGATCGTGCAAGTGTAATTGTTCTGACGGATGCTATACTTAGGATTTTGATTGAAATAAATGTGGATGAAAACAGAAGTATCTTGATGGTTACGCGGATAACCACAGCGTGACATTCTTGTCTTGTGCGAGCGCAACTCTAGCCTCACGTATGCGTCACGTCGGGTTTGGGACGATCGTTCCGCGTGAGCGCGGACATGATGATTCATGTTGCGGAAATGATCGAACTCGAAAAATCTGGACGCGGCAACTTTGATTGTCTTGACTTGTTGGTTTGATACGAAGAAAAATTCGAGGATTTTTGGACTTGCGATTGATGATTAAGTAAACTTGGGGATTGAGTAGATCCAATTTACGTATCGAGAATGAATTAGTCTAGACACAAAATAAGAGTTACGTCCCGATGAGGATGATTATCCCGCAGGGGCGTTGCATGGTGATTCATGTCCACCGTGGATAATCTGACTCGCGTGAGATCGGGACGCAACATATTGTTAAGCTAGACGACCTTATGATCGAATACGTGAATTATGATGAACGACTTAGGAAATATGAAATGTGAATTATGGCTTAGCAACAAATTGTGTCATAGCGTGCTTGACTTGGAAGGATTGATAGGCAGACTATGTCAAACGTCTTCGAAGAGAGAGACTATACGAAATGACTTGTTGGTCGAGCGATATTAATGTGTCGAAGATTTGGTTGAGTAAACTTACGATAGGATGGCTTTGCTGAATGACTTAGACCCCAAGCGACGAATGTTAGGATGTGTGTAGGAAATTAATGCTTGAAGTTTAGAAATCACAGTGATGCGAGCTTGGGTAGAAAACCCCGTACTATCAACTTTGGTTTGACCTTAGGATGGGGTCAGTGTTAATATTATTATTTGGGAACTATGATTCCAATACTGACGGATTAACTATAGCCTAGCGGTTAGGCAGACATCCCGGTACGGAGCGATAGGAATGGTGGAGGCACCACTCACGAAGCTCGATTGACATGCACGTATATCAGGGACGCCTGAATAGGTACGCAATTTGACTCGAAGTGGTAATGACGGATTTACTATCACGAGGCTTGGTTGACATGCATGTGTTTTGGGGACGCCTGGAATATGTGCACGATCCAACTAAGTGATACGTTGAATTCAAGTGAGAATAGAGGAATGGGAAAGTGTCAAGGATTTTGAGATCGTAAGTTTTGAAGGAGAGATTGTGGGTAGCACGAGCGTGGCTCATATTTGAGAAATGCATAGGAGTAGTGTGTGCGAGAGTCCTTGAATGTTGAATAAAGTGATAAGCCGATAAGTAAGTACTCAGTTAGTTTCGAGAACCAAACTTTTTCTGAGTGGTGTATGATGTAGTGCCCCGTCCCGCTTAGTCAATCGGAGGAATCGAAATGCCAACAGCATTCGGACTTAGCCATGCCGGCGTGCTTGAAGGCCCGCTCGGTCGAGGCGACTCCTCGCTTAGGTGGGGTAGTTTCGGTGAACTTACCTTATCTTAGCCTTCACATAATAAATTGCATGTTTTTAACTTGCATAAGTTAGGCTTAATAATAAAAGAGACACATCCACATAGCTAATGGAATAATCCCAAGTTGGGTTGAATTGAATTAGAACATGGAAAGGTCCAAGGGTCGGCTTAGAGTTGGTGCACGACGTGCTTTGAAAATGACACTCGTCCCTTCGTCCTGTGGCTTGGGAGAAGGAAGTTGGTTTAAGTTGTCACCAAGTGGGAATTAGACTAAGTCATAGGCGTCGCACGTATAAATGCTTGATAAAGCAATGCACGGTTCCACGATGTAAGGCTTGGCATAGCCTTTGCTCGTCCCACGGATTAAGTTGTAGGCTCGGTTAAGTTAGGCTAGGTAATGCTGGGCTATCGAAGTCATAGCAAGCACTGTCTCGCTCTTTCTGCGGTTGTTAAGTTATATAGTCCCACGATCTCAAGGCCCGTCATATAGAGTATGACTTGGGCGATAGTGTCGCACAGAGCGTAAGTCAGTTTAAGGCACGAGCCACGGTCGGCACGATGTAAAGTTAGCCACGGTCTATGGCACTTAAGGAACACATTTTGTTCAAGTTAAGTAGGAAGGCTATACGATATACGTTCCCTGGGTTTCAAAGAAAGAAAAGTACACACGACCGTTTGTCGCCGAGGCAGTCCCACGTTTTGGAAGTCTCTTAGGATGCACGTTTTGTATCGTATGGTTTCAATGCACATTTTGCATAGTAGGAGGCGGTCCCTCGGTTGGGAGTCTCATGGTTCTGACGCACGAGTTGCTAAGTATGGGTCGGGTTATACCACAAATTAGGCCATGCATTTACATGAGTCTAGACGTCTCGTAGGTGCGTGGTCATGGACAACTTGTCGACAAGAATTTCTTCCTCGACTGGTATTACGCTGGGGCGCCGGGGTCAGTCGACCTAGGGGAAAGACATTATAGCAACGCGGGATTGTACCGCGTGGGTAGTCGGGGGATTTCCATAGGGCTAGCTACCTTACATTGAAAGACCCGCGCCTACCCGAGCTATGTCCACGATGGCTTGTCGTGCCAGTGGCCCTTCATATAGATAATTGGTGTGTTGAGCGGCAATCCGCATGCACGGTGTCGGTCGTATCAAAGGAAGTGCAAGCACGGTATGTCACGTCCCAGAACCAGAATACTGGAGAGCGGAGGACAGACACAACCAGCTACGTATATTGAAGTGCAATCCACCTCGCAATACGGTTACGACGGTCTATATGTATGAGGGTTTATCTACAAGCCATCAGTCTCTTAAGGTCAAGAACAAGCCTAGTGTCTCAAACTCAAGCAAGTAAATACATGTTACAAGATGGTAGATCATCAGACATACAAAGTAAGGCATCCCAAACATTACATATTCAGATGATCATGAAGCTAGTCATACAAAATATGAAGACTAGCAAGAGTTTCAGTCATACATGATCAACCCTAGGATTTGTCAATCATGTTA
Organism: Iris pallida; assembly: GCA_029216955.1. Taxonomy (NCBI): domain Eukaryota; kingdom Viridiplantae; phylum Streptophyta; class Magnoliopsida; order Asparagales; family Iridaceae; genus Iris; species Iris pallida. The sequence continues at coordinate 3,613,885 of JANAVB010002397.1, forward strand.
CAACCCTTAGGCAGACAAGGAATATAATTTTTCAACACGAGCTAACACTTGTTCGACGGCTAAATGCCTCAAAAGAATAATTTACAATGGAGTGGGAGAGAAAAATAAAATCCACTCATTGCCATGGTTTCTTCTAGTGTTCACCATCTGGCAGGAGAGCTGGAAGATCCTCGGGAGCTGCTCCGAAATCTGGCCATACAAAACCAGCTGGGTCAGACCCCAGAAAGAGCAAGTGCCACAAGGGAGTCTTCACTTAAGAACTAAAACCAGCATATTAGCACATGAGACATAAATGATAACATAAGACATGAGTTAGGGAAAACAAGGTGATAAACGATGAGACAACTAAGAGACTATTCCGGTAACCAAGTTACAACCCTTAAACCAAACAAGAACCGAGGTTGTAACCCTTCACCGGAATAGAGCTTAGTCTCCAACCAATTATCGACAAGAGTAAAGCATAAGCAAGCATGTCCTGAGATAACCATGTACTGAATCTAAACAAGACTAGACAAAATTGGACTCCATCCAATATTCACGGCCAAGCAATAAGTATGGCTTGATGTTTTAACTAACTAGGGTTATCACAAGCCTAGTTATTAGCAAGATACAATGAGATATTCCTACGGCCACAAGTCCTGCAGACTATCCAGGTTATCCAGACGCAAGTGCAAGAGTTATCAAGAATCATTAGGTAACTTGGAGTGCAACACATGACAATATGCATAGTACTTGTTTCATGAAGTACCCCACATTACAGTGAGCTGAAAATATGCCATACTCGACGGCAGGCTACAAGTCCACAAGGAAGGAGCCCAGATAACGGGATTGTTTGTAGCCAAAATATCTCTATCTATGAGCTACTTGATTTATCTAATCATTACCCTAGCCAGATTCAGTCTGAATTCCTGACCGTGGTACTCAGGAATCCATGTCCTAGACATGATGCAAGACGAGACTTGTAGCTTGTACAGACATAATCAAGAAAAATCACCCACGGTGTCAAGACGAGAGCTACTTGTTAGTTATTACTTGTCAGAATTACTTGTCAGGAGTGCGTCTCGGCGGGCCACTATCAAGCTTATCATGATATGCCAGGTTTACTTGTTACTTGTCAAGAGTGCGCCTCGATGGGCCACTATCAAGAATTTAATGTCAGGTTCGTATTGTCATGTCGTGTTCATGTATCATGTCGTGCTCATGGCTAAGTTAATACAAGATGTGCCCAAGATTCACAATCATCAAATCGGGTAATCGCAAGTTAGGCTGAGTAGAAAATGTAAGCAATTTAAACATAAAACTATATACTAAAAATGAACATGCAGGAGGCTAAGGCATGTGGCCAAGGCATGTGGTCAAGACTCATGCGGCCAAAGCGTCATGCGACAAGCAATGAAGTCCGCATGACTTCATGCGGCCAAAGCTTCATGCAGCCAAGATATGCGGCCTACATGATTTCATGTGGCCAGGGCTCATATGGCCAAGCATACAGTCTGCAGGACTTCATGTGGCCAAATCTTCATGCAGTCAAGGCTCATGCGGCTGCGGCCAAGGCAACACTGCTCATCTTCTCTAAAATCCGAGAAGATGAGCCACGGAAGCCATGGCTTCCAAGCTCCGTCCAACCTCCGATTTAAGTCAAAAATTGGACTTCCTTAGGTCAAAATGGGATATAACGAAATTCTCTACAACATGAAACAATTAGATTTTGAAAACAAACAAGTTTGATAGATCAAAACCAAGAAAAACCAAAAATAACATAAACTTAGATCTACAAGAAAATATCTACCAAATCAAAAAATGCTAAGTTCTAACGTGTCTTGAAATCGTGTAAGAAAGAAAATGGAATAAATAGAAATGAGTTCTCTCATGAAGTAAGCTAGCACTTGCCTAGCTCTCTAGGTTGGTGGGAGAGTTAAGAGGAAGCAGAAGAAGAAGTAAATGAAGAGTAAATGAAGAGAGAGAAAGAAATTGTTTTATAAAGAGAGGGGATGATTCAACATGTTGAACCAACCATCAAAATAAACCAAACCAAGTCATCCAAAAAAAGTCAAGTTGGACCAAACCAACCCAAGGTCAACCATAGTTAAGATACATCAAGGCAAGCAATAAAGAAATACGAAAATACAATAAATAAAATACGGGTCAAAATCCGCATACATATACTGGAAATACGTATAACAGAAAACGGGAGTAACAGATGACTAACGATAGGGGTACTATCGAGCGACGATAACGTCGGTACGATATATATAAGCATGCTTGAAATTCGAGAGAATGGTTCGAACAAAAAATTTGAAGAAGTCGATTTTGATTCGAATGATGGTTTTGAGGATTTGTCGAATGACTTCATCCCTGAGTGGTGTATGCGATAGCTTCAGGGATGTAGATCGATCGATTGAGGATACGGGATGTCAATGAGTCTATCAGCAAGCGTTACGTGTATGTAAAGTCGTAGATTGAGTATCGTTGAATAAGTTGTAGTCTTAAGATTTGACGAGTTGATTCGAACAACCTAGAAATTGACGTGCACGGAACGTGTACGGGATTAGGGATCGCGCGAGTATTAAACGCAAAAATGATTGAGTAGGTGAAACTAAATTGAAGAAAAGTTTGGGTGTACAAATGGATGACTTGATCGAAGAAATTGATACGGATCGTATACGAAAAGTTAGCACGACAGAAAGATAGCGTACATGAAAGGTTTGATTTTGAAGTTACAAAAATGACTTTAAGGAATCGGGATGGATGTTGCTAGATGATTTGAGTTAGCAAAAAATGATATAATTTGAAGAAAAATGTTGGTCGATAACTTAAGATAGACGGACGAATATACGTGATTTCAGATTTGAACGAATTGATCTTGTAAAGAATTCGAGGGATAATGATCGAACTTGAATTTGAATGTCGAGGAGATTATCCAGTCGGACGATAGCATCATTCGCACGACTCGAAATTCGTTGCAAAGAAAGATCGTCAGGTTACGCATGTCATCGATGGTATTAAGGCATATCAAAGATCGATATACAATAACTCGGGGGTATAGTGTCTCGTCCCTACATCGTGCCCCGTACTCCGTCCACGGGGTGCACGAGAAAGGAACACTGTCGCTATCGATTCGGTCGGAACCGATAGGTCGGGATCGATCGAGTCGATCGAACGAAAACGGTTGAATTAAGATCCATTTCTCGTTATGGAATGTCTTCTTCGGAACCAAGTCCCATATTCAGCAGGTCGCGACTCAAGGATTGACTCTGCGGCTGAGTCGGGAGAGACCTCTCGTTGCTCTGCTCTTCATACCGCTTGCGTTGGTTTTGACTTTGTTTTCTGAATGTGTTTTCGCAAATATTTTTGATGGTTTTCATGGCTTGCATTTCAAACTCGCATTTCCTATCGAACTTCTTGAATAATGCAGTGTTCTAATCGGTTGCTTGTACGATTTCAGGTAATCGCGTAGGCGAAGTCTAGCGCGGCCAACAAGTTCTCTCGCCCGAAGTAAACTCAAGGTGAGTGGCTGACCCTTCTCTTCTCGACCCCTTCTTAGGCAAATCGATAGTGTTGTTGTGAATGAAAGAATAAATACATGGGCACGAACACGGTAAAATGATCAAGTTTTCAAAGAGAATGTAGGCTATACCTTAATAACTAAATTTGCTATTGCACGGTCAAGGACAACTTGTCGACAAGGCGATAATTTTCTCGAGCGGCAACCGTGGGTAAGTTCCAACGTAATTTACATTATGCTCGTCATATGCTTGTTTGAAATTCATTAGGATGGTTAGAAACATTCATGAACTAAGTCATATAAACTCTTCAACCAAATGAGAGCTTGGAACTTAAATAGCCACACACTAGTACAAAGTGTAATGTACTGATTCTCGCTCTCCACACAGGTACCCCGAACCACGAAGGGCGTGCCACTTGAAACTCAAGGCGACGTAAACCCTTTTGAAGCCTCGTCCGCGTGTTGAAGGCTTGTGTTCTGAAATTCCTTTTGAAGACTCCGCACTCAGTACAAAGAAGAATAGATGGCGACTCGGCTTCCCTCGATCGCAGGTAGAAAGTGTAACCATTTTGCTTGTAAAAAGGGATGTAATGTATGGAACGACTATCTCATCAGTGTTTATTTTGTAAGTCGAGTCATGTTGTAGCCCGTGCGGCAATGATTGTAATGGAGTCAATGTAAATGAAATGTTAATATCAATGAAAAGTCTACTTCTATTTCAAATGTGTCAATCAATTTCTCTGCGTATTCTAACTTGATGTTGTGCTTCGGATGACCTTATGACTACGTCTTGTGCGATCGCAACTTAGGTTCGCACGGCATCATGCCCGGGGGACGACTATCAATTCTACGGAAATCGGAGAGTGACATAATGGTATCAGAGCACGGCTTTACATCCTTTGACCTCGCATCGATAAGATAAGTTGTTCCATACAATGAGTCCGTAATAATTTATGACTGATGCATTTGCCTTCTTATTGCAGAAGTGCCGGAACCCACGGCCGAGCGAGAGCAGAGCGCTTCTAGCGGTACTAGTAGTTCGCATGGTTCGCGGGCCGGACCTTCTAACGATACCATCGAAAGGATGCTGCTCATGATGGAGGCACAACGGAACCAGTCCGAGAACCGACATCAACAGACAGAGGAACGGCAGGCCCAGTTCGAAGCTCGCTTCGACGCACATACGAAACTTCAACAAAAGCAGCTGGATATCCTGCAGCAGATCGTCCAGACAATGGCGGCCAACGAAAATTTTGTGACTGTGCCTACCGTCACCGCACCTACTGCCACCGTGCCGATGATCCAACCCATTGAAGTCGACACGGAGGAGCCCGAGCGTCAACCAGCGGCACCGAAAAAGTACAACTTTAAAGTGTCAGAATTCAAGAAGGCGTGTCGTACTTCCTTCAGCGGCACCGAAGGGCCTTCTATGGCGATCGATTGGTTGGAAGAGCTGGAAGATCACTTCAAGCTCCTCGGCATTGAAGAATCAAAGCAAGTCGCCTGCGCACAACTTCAACTACGGTTGAACGCGTACGACTGGTGGGCCGTACACAAGCGAGCGATCAGACGTGACAACAACACAGCACCGATCTCTTGGGCCACATTCCGCAAAGCCTTTGAAGTCGAGTACCTTCCGTCAGCCGTTTGTCAAGCGAAGGAGAATAAATTCATGCAGTTGAGGCAGGGGAACCGGACAGTAGAACAGTATGCCGCAGAATTCAACAAGTTGTCCAAATTTGCTAGTACGTTTCTGCCTACGGAGGAGTGTCGTGTGCGACAGTTTGAAGTGGGTCTACGACGCTCTATCGGTGCGTATGTCGGGATCCTGGGGTACAAGACAGTGGGCGAGGCTCTGAATCACGTTCTTCGCCTTGAGAGCGAATACCCTTCCGGTGCTGCCGACGTTGTGCACCACTCCAATCACAAACGTCCTAGATATACGGGAGGCAACAACTACACATCAAAGCGTCCAAACCACGGCGGCTATCAGGGAAACAACCCACGACCCCGCTGTGCCAATTGCAGCTCCGTTGGACACACCACCGACAAGTGCTTCGTCAACGAAGGAGGATGTTACTTTTGCGGAAAAAAAAATGGCCACCGAGCACGAAACTGCATGGCAAAAAGACAACAACGCAACGTCCCGCCACAACAAAACCTTCAAGAAAATCGAAGACAGGCTCCCCGACCTCCTCAGCCCACTCAACCCAACAACCAAGACAGACGCCCTAATGCTCAGGGGCGTGTCTTTGCTCTGACTCGAGACGAGGCGTTCGCTTCCGACACTGTCGTGACAGGTATATTGAGTTTCAAAAATGTACCTGCTCGTGTGTTATTTGATTCAAGCGCTTCGCATACTTTCATATCGGTGAACTTCGTCGCCGAGCACAAATTTCTTATGATGTCGTTAGACCTTAATCTTAGCGTAAGTATGCCTTCGGGTGTGCCACTACTCACAAACTTAGTATACGGGGGAGGAACCATATGTATTGGGGGTCAAAAGATCGGTCTTGATGCTATAGTTCTATATATGAAGGACTTCGACATCATACTGGGCATGGATTGGCTCGATCCTTGTAACGCCACCATCGACTGCGCAGGAAAGAAGGCTACCTTCCGCATACCTGGAGTGCCCGAATTCTGCTATTCGTGCGGTGAAGCATCGCCGACCTGCATGGGGATCTCGGCAATCTCGGCTCGGAAGCTGCTGCATTCCGGATGCGAAGGCTACTTGGCGTCCGTTCGTGACATGAGACAGGATGGTGCAAACGCGGGTCAGACCGACGTTGTGGCAGAATTCCCAGACGTGTTTCCGGACGAGCTACCCGGCATGCCGCCCGATCGAGAAATAGAGTTCACCATCGACACATTCCCCGACACCCGGCCGATCTCGAAAGCTCCGTACAGAATGGCCCCTGCAGAATTGAAAGAACTAAAGGTACAACTACAAGAATTACTCGACAGAGGGTTTATCCGTTCGAATGTCTCGCCGTGGGGTGCGCCCGTACTATTTGTAAAGAAGAAGGATGGATCGATGCGGCACTGCATCGACTATCGAGAATTGAATAAGGCCACCGTCCGGAACAAATATCCTCTGCCCCGTATCGACGACTTGTTCGACCAGGTCCAAGGTAGTTTTTGAAGATTGATCTGCGATCGGGTTATCACCAACTCAAAGTCAAGCCAGATGACGTGCCGAAGTCTGCATTCCGCACTCGTTATGGCCACTACAAGTTCTTGGTAATACCGTTCGGTTTGACAAATGCCCCTGTCGTCTTCATAGATCTAATGAATCGGGTGTTCCGTCCGTTCGTTGACAAATTCGTAGTAGTCTTCATCGACGATATCCTTGTCTACTCGAAGGATCGAGCACAATATACAGAGTATCTGCGGACCGTACTCTAAATCCTTCGAGAGAATCAGTTGTATGCGAAGATGAACAAGTGCAAATTTTGGCTGAACAGCGTCTCATTCCTTGGACACATCATCTCCGCCGCGGGCATCGCAGTCGATCCGAAGAAAGTCGAGGCAGTTGCTGATTGGAAACGGCCCGTATCAGTTAGCAAAATTCGAAGCTTCCTAGGCTTGGCGGGATACTACCGACGCTTCGTGAAGGACTTCACGAAGATTGTATCGCCGTTGGCTCGCCTCACCCAGAAAGGAGTCGCATTCAAGTGGTCAGACGACTGTGAAGCTTCCTTCCAGGAGCTCAAACAACGGCTCGTTTCGGCCCCGATACTTGCTTTTCCTGAAGGGACAGAGGGATTTCAAATCTTCAACGATGCTTCTGGCCAGGGCTTGGGGTGTGTGCTCATGCAGCGGGATAATGTGATATCTTTTGCTTTCCGGCAGTTGAAGCCGCACGAGAAGAACTACCCCACGCATGACCTAGAATTAGCAGCGATTGTATTTGCGTTGAAGTTGTGGCGTCACTATCTCTATGGCATGGCGTGCAGGATTTATACGGACCATAAAAGCCTCAAGTATCTCTTCACCCAGAAAGAACTAAATTTGCGGCAGAGGCGATGGCTCGAACTGATCAAAGACTATGACTTGTCAATCGACTACACGCCGGGCAAGGGAAATATGGTAGCGGATGTGCTGAGCCGAAAGTACTTAGCTTCGTTATGCATCAATGATCGACTGCTGCGTGACTTGGAAGGAATGAGCATTGAACTCCAAGTTCGTTTTAGAGACATAAAGCTGGCGCAACTGTGGGTGGAATCGAGCCTACTAGAGAGGATCAAGTCTGTTCAAAAGGACGACCCATACCTGGAGAAGATACGGAAGCTGATATCGACAGGAAAAGCGTCCGACTTTGCAGAGGATGAGTCGAGAGTGTTGCGCGTGAAGGGATGGCTATGAGTGCCGAACGATACAGAACTTAGAAAGAAGATAATATCGGAGGCGCATTATGCAAAATATTCTTTGCATCCTGATAGCACCAAGATGTATAAGGACCTCCGTGTTATCTTTTGGTGGCACGGCATGAAGAGAGATGTAGCGCTCTTTGTGCCAAAATGTATGGCCTGTCAGCAAGTCAAAGCCGAGCACCAGCGACCGGGCGGGGAGATACAGAACCTTGCCATTCCAGAGTGGAAATGGGATCACATCACTATGGACTTCGTTGTTGGCTTGCCGAGGACGCTGTAGGGAAACGACGCTATCTGGGTCATCGTCGATCGACTAACCAAGTCAACGCACTTTATCGCCATCAAAGTTACTTGGAGCGTCGACCGCCTTGCTCAGATATACCTTGATGAAGTAGTTCGGCTGCACGGGGTCCCAGTATCTATCGTCTCAGATCGGGATGGACGGTTCGTAGCACACTTCTGGAGTAGTCTTCATTCAGCACTGGGGACCAAGTTGAAGTTCAGCTCAGCTTATCATCCTCAGACTGACGGCCAAACAGAGCGGGCGAACCAAATTCTCGAAGACATGTTACGACTCTGTGCGATCGACTTGAAGTCAAGTTGGGACGTCCATCTACCGCTGGCCGAGTTTATATACAACAACAGCTATCAGTCCAGCATCCAAATGGTACCGTATGAAGTTTTGTACGGCCGGAAGTGCAGATCGCCATTTGCTGGGATGAAGTCGGAGAACAGAAGATACTTGGTCCGGAGCTGGTGGAGCAGACCGTACAGAAGGTCAAGTTAATACGAGAGAGATTGAGGATAGCACAAAGCCGACAGAAGAGCTATGCCGACATGCACCGACGCCCCCTCGAGTTCTCGGAAGGCGACCATGTATTCTTGAAAGTCATGCCCATGCGGAAAGTTTCCAGGTTTGGTGCGAAGGGAAAATTGAGCCCAAGATTTGTTGGCCCGTTCGAAATATTGAAGCAAGTCGCCCCGGTAGCTTACCAAATCATCTTGCCGCCTGCATTGTCAGAGGTACATGACGTCTTCCACGTATCACAATTGCGAAAGTACGTACATGATCTGAGCCATATGGTAGATTTGGGTAAGCTGGACCTTGAGGCGGACTTGTCATATGTCGAAGAACCGGTACAAATCTTGGAGCGCAAGGATAAACTTTTCCGCAATCGTGCTATTCCTCTCGTCCGCGTCCTCTGGAGAAACCATTCGGTCGAAGAGTCAACGTGGGAGCTTGAGTCAGAAATGAAGGAAAAGTTCCCTTCATTGTTCTCGTAGAGGTAGGTTCTATTTTAAGTTTCGAGGACAAAACTTTTTTCTTAGTTGGTTATGGTGTAGTACCCCATCCCTATATCGTACCCCGTACTCCGTACATGGGGTGCGCGAGAAAGGAACACTGTCGCTATCGATTCGGTCAGGACCGATAGATCGAGATCGATCGAGTCGATCGAACGGGAACGGTTGAATTAAAATCCATTCCTCGTTATGGAATATCTTCTTCGGAACTAAGTCCCATATTCAGCGGGTTGCGTCTCAAGGATTGACTCTGCGGCTGAGTCGGAAGAGGCCTCCCGTTGCTCTGCTCTTTACGCCGCTTGCGTTGGTTTTGGCATTTTTTTTCTGAATGCGTTTTCGCGAATGTTTTCGATGGTTTTCATGGCTTGCATATCGAACTCGCATTTCTTATCGATCTTCTTGAATAATGCAGTATTCTAATCGGTTGCTTGTGCGATTTCAGGTAATCGTGTAGGCGACGTCTAGCACGGCCAACAAGTTCTCTCGCCCGAAGTAAACTCAAGGTGAGTGGCTGACCCTTCTCTTCTCGACCTCTTCTTAGGCAAATCGATAGTGTTGTTGCGAATGAAAGAATAAATGCAAGGGCACGAACACGGTAAAATGATCAAGTTTTCAAAGAGAATGTAGGCTATACCTTAATAACTAAATTTGCTATTGTACGGTCAAGGACAACTTGTCGACAAGGCGATAGTTTTCTCGAGCGGCAACCCGGAGCCACGGGACCGTTTCGGCCTAGGAGGAAACAGGGTATAGTTGTGTTGGATGATAGCACGAGTTAAGCGGGGACTTCCAAAAGGGGGCTTGCTACCCGCGTTGGAAGGACCCCGATTAACGAAGCTATACGTCCAGGATGGCTTGTTATGCCAGTGACCAATCATACGTAATATTGTACTTGGTATGAAAATGATGACAATTGACAGGAAAGAACATGGTAAGTTTCATAAGGCGTGGCACGGTCCGCCGTGGGTAAGTTTTAACGTAATTTACATTATGCTCGTCATATGCTTGTTTGAAATTCATTAGGATGGTTAGAAACATTCATGAACTAAGTCATATAAACTCTTCAACCAAATGAGAGCTCGAAACTTAAATAGCCACGCACCAGTACAAAGTGTAATGTACTGATCCTCGCTCTCCACGCAGGTACCCCGAACCACGAAGGGCGTGCCACTTGAAACTCAAGGTGACATGAACCCTTTTAAAGCCTCGTCCGCGTGTTGAAGGCTTGTGTTCTGAAATTCCTTTTGAAGACTCCGCACTCAGTACAAAGAAGAATAGATGGCGACTCGGCTTCCCTCGATCGCAAGTGGAAAGTGTAACCATTTTGCTTGTAAAAAGGGATGTAATATATGGAACGACTATCTCATCAGCGTTTATTTTGTAAGTCGAGTCATATTGTAGCCCGTGCGACAATGATTGTAATGGAGTCAATGTAAATGAAATATTAATATCAATGAAAAGTTTACTTCTATTTCAAATATGTCAATCAATTTCTCTACGTACTCTAACTTGATATTGTGTTTCGGATGACCTTACGACTACGCCTTGTGCGATCGCAACTTAGGTTCGCACGGTATCACGCCCGGGGGACGACTATCGATTCTACGGAAATCGGAGAGTGACAGGGGGTACTTTAATTCGAGGAATGACGATCGTGCAAGTGTTATTGTTCTGACGGATGTTATACTTAGGATTTTGATTGAAATAAATGTGGATGAAAATAGAAGTGTCTTGATGGTTACGCGGATAACCACAGCGTTGACATTCTTGTCTTGCGCGAGCGCAACTCTAGCCTCGCATATGCGTCACGTCGGGTTTGGGACGATCGTTCTGCGTGAGCGTGGACATGGTGATTCTTATCGCGGGAATGATCGACCGTTACTATTCATTTATTTTGTAACGTTGGATACTTGAATTCTGTCCAGATACAATGTATCATGTTTTGCATTTGTCATCTGTAACGTTTATATTTATTCTTCTTAATTCCTAGCCGTTACAAAGGGCCAAATCAGCCTATAAATATTGGGTCCCTTCTTCTCTTCTGATAGACAGAAAAATACGTCCAAACTCTCTTCTCTAATCTCGTCTTTTCCGATCCGAGCTTTCCGTTCTTCGTTGTTGCTCTGGGCAGAGCTAAGTCGGGGTCACTCTCTCTAAGTCGTGTGCGGTAAAGAGATTCCGGTGGAGCGAAAATTTTACCACTAGGAGCGTTCGGATACAGTCTGCACATAGTTCCGGACTAACTCATAGGACAGTGCTACGCGCACGTTTTTCCGGAGGCCGGTAACAATTTACTATTTTAATTTTTTGCAGATATTAAAGCAAAAAAATTGAAGAAATTCCAACAGAACATACGTAGTTTTTTTTCCTCTCCAATTAATGCCTTTATCTGGTGTGTATAATGTTTCAGTCTTCATTCCTGTAATTCCATTACTTGAGCAACTCTATTAATTTTTGTCATTGGTTGATTTTTTTTGATCGAGAGCTCATATTGACCTACATTGATACTCTCTCAGTTTGGATCCTAAGATGTACTAGAGTAACCCTACTAATTTTTGTCATTGGTTGAGCTTGGTATGTTGTTTGGCAATGGTTGAACTAAAATTTGTATCATTTTGTAATATTGGCCGGAGCCATATTTGATGTAATATTTTGTACACTTTGTAACATTTTTTCCTTCATGTTACTGGGATATCTTGAATGACAACATAAAGCCATTATATCAGTCCGATTAAGTAATTTTCTGTTTTTTTATCTTTCTTAAAAGTCTATAAGTTCAATTTTGAACTGACCCATTAAATAAAAAAAATTCCACAGAAATCGAATAAACCAAAAAATAGAATTTATTATTTTGATTCGGTTCGGTCTAAATTCAATTTCTGCGTAATTTTGTTCGATTTTTTTTATTTAAATTCGATTTAGTCGTTAAAAAAAAAACTCGGGTCGATTTAAATCACCGAATGCTCACCCTGTCGTGACCCTTGTTAGTAATTCGACAAACGGAAAAAATTCGGAACGACAAAAGTATGAGTATAAATTGGCACAATATATGTAAAATTGTAATGTCCCAAATTCGTGATACGTATTTAGTGTATGTATACGTGTTTTGGACCCATATTTTATTCAGCCATGATTAGTTATCTTGGTTTATTTTGCATTGACTTAGTTTTATTGGCATTGATAGTTTAAATGGTTTTAATGGTTCATTGGTTTATTTTTGGATTAGTGAGGCTTGGTTTATTTCATGATTCAATTGGTTTAAATTGCGAGAGAGAGAGAGAGAGTTTATTAGTCTTGACTTGGTTCACCTTGGTTTATCTTGGCTTGGTTTATTCCTGGATTGGTTCGGCTTGGTTTGGTTTGCTTGGTTCATTATGAACCATAGGGGTGAACCCCCTACCTACCACCACAATCCCCATTTATTAACCCCCTTCTCCTTTCTCTCTCTTCATTAATCTTCTTCTTCTTCCTCATTTACTCCTCACCTACCAGAGGGAGAGAGAGGTCTAGGCAAGTACAACTTGCTTCATGAAGGAACTCTAATTTTATTGCTTCATTCTCTTCCTTACAGTATTTTAACTTACTTTAGTACTTGGCATTTCTACTTTCTATGGCTAGATTCTTGTAGATCTAAGTTTATACTATTTTTGGATTTCTTAGATTTTGATCTATTTAATCTTGTTTTTATCAAGTTCTGATGGTTCCATGTTGTAGAGCATTTCGTTCTGCCCTATTTTGACCTATGGAAGTTCGGATTTGGACTCTGGATGAAAGATTCATGGAGCTTGGGAGCCATGGCTTGAAGAGTTCTTCTCTTCGGAAGGATGGAGAAGAAGAACTGTTCACAGCCGCATGAACTTAGCCGTATAGTCTTTATGCGGCAAGTTTCCTTCCTGCCGCATAAGCCTTGCTGTACTGTTTAGTCGCATGGCCTATGGCACAGGGACTAACTCCTCAGTCGCATGAAGGTTTAATCCTCGGTCGCATGAACTTTCAATCTCAGCCGCATGACTTATGACCATTATTTTAGCCGCATGTGACTTAACTCGGGCCGCATGGACTTGATTGGTTCTTTAGCCGTATGAACCCCTGATTGAATCCTAGCCACATGAAGACCCGCCCATTTCCAGCCGCATTGGACTGAGCCGCATGAACTCAACGCTCGCGAGCCGCATAGACCGCAGTCTCCCAGCCGTATGGGTTCGCTTCCTTTGACCGCATAGTCATTGCTTTCCGCAGCCGCATGGGTTGCTCCTCCCCGGCCGCATGTACTTGATTGGTCAGCCAACCGTATGGACCCATCCCCCGCCAGCCGCATGAGTTCCCTATCCTCCTGACCGCATATGTCTTGCCTTTCTCAGACGCATGACTGAGTGGATCTCCGAGCCGCATATGACTGATACCCCTTTGACCGCATAAGCCCTTCCCTTTTTAGCCGCATGCGCCTGACCCTATTCAGCCGCATGGGCTGTTCTCTTCCAGCCGCATGAGATCATTCCTGGCCGCATATGCCTTAGCCGCATGGCTCTTCTATAGCCCTGTGTATTGATATTTATTAGATATTTTACGCTCATTTTATATCCTTACGCCTTTTGTCCTGAACTTGATTGACATGATTGAATGATAACTGACATGACATGATAGTGGCCCGTCGTGGTGCACTCCTAACAAAGTACACTTGGCATGATAACCTGACCTGATATATCTTGATAAGCTATTGCGACGGCTACCTGACATGACCTGACCTGTATAAGTAACCTGGACACCGTGGGCGATTGTGCTTGTACAAATAATCCAGTCCTGTCTTGCATCATGTCTAGGAGGGGACTCCTGAGTACCGCGGTCAGGAGTACCTACTGAAATGGACTAAGGTTAATGACTAGTATAATTCACTAGACATGAAGAGATGTTCCCCAGTTACAGGCGATCCCGTTATCCCGGCCGCAAATGTTTGGACTTGTAGCCTGCCGACGAGTATGGCACATTTCCAGCCCACTGTTATGTGGGGCACCCACCATTGTCACTTAATGATTGAACTCTATTGTCACTCTAATGTATTGTACTCTCTAAATTGTCACTATAATGTTCGCCTGGATAACCTGGATAGCTGCAGGGCCTGTGACTACTTGGAGCATCTCATTGCATCTTGCTAGTAACTAGGATTGTGATAACCCTAGTTAGTTAATGTAGAAAGCCGTAGGCAATGATTGGCCGTGATTGCTTGGATGGAGTCTAGTCCAGTATAGTATTGTCTAGAAGTGATTGATTGAAAGATTGTACCAGAATGATTGAATGATTGTCACTCCAGATTGTTACTATAATGATTGTACTCTATTGTCACTCTAGCGTATTACACTCTTCATTGTCACTTTTATCATTGTACTCTCTCCTTTTCACCTTAATGATTGGCACCTTTAGCAATAAATGATCATAGACTAAGTTCTGTTCAGGCGAAGGGTTACAATCTCGGTCCTTGTTTGGTTTAAGGATTGTAACCTGGCTTCTGGAATAGTACCTTCTTCTTCTCTTCATATATTGTCCAGCTATATTTTATTTAGCATGATTCTCCAGTTATCGTATGTCAATGATGCTTCACTTAATTATTTTCTCTGATTGGGATAAGTGCATTGGTAGTGCACAAACCTCAATCTGTGTTACTTATTGTTGTTTTCTTACATATTGAGTGATAATGATTTGTTGGTTTTAGTTCTTAAGTGAAGCCTCCTTTGTGGTACTTGCTCTTTCTGGGGTATGATCCAGCTGGTTTTGTATGGCCAGATACCGGAGCAGCACCAAAGGATCTCCCTGCTTTTCAGTCCGATGGTGGTCACCAGGCGTAACCAGGGCATCGAGTGGGTTTCTTTTTGTCCTCCCACTGTAATATTGTAAATTATTCTTTTAAGGCGTTTAGCCGACGAACAAGTGTTAGCTCGATTGTACTTACTTACTGTCTGCCTACGGGCTGTAACATGATTGACAAGCCCCGGGGGTTGATCATGTATGACTGAACTCTTGCTAGTCCTCACATTTTGTAACGACTAGCTTCATGATCATTCCGAATATATAATGTATGGGATGCCTTACTATTGTGTATTTGGTGGTCTGATATCTTGTAACTATTATTAGTTGGTTGAGATTGAGACAATAGACTATTTTATGACCTTAAGAGACTGATGGATTGTAGTGAAACCCTCACATATCTAGACAGCCGTGACCGTATAGCGGTGTGGATTCCATTCCGTTATACGTAGCTGGCTATGTCTGCCCCCGCTCTCTAGTATTCTGGTTCTGGGCCGTGACATGGTTTAAGTGGTGGCCCATGCAGGTCTTGTTAATCAAGATGTGTGCGGGTTTACCGGATAGATGTCTCAATCTGTACTCGCCTTTGGTCTCCACTCGTATCTTCTTATCTTCTTGAATTCCTGACTTGATAACATGCTTGTATCATTGATCTATCCTGGTCCTTCTTTAATATTCCTGATGTCATTGCTTCAGTGACATCGTTCCTGTTGATCAGCCAGAAGGAGCTCAGTCCTCAGCAGCAGCCTTCCGAGCCGTGCCTCCTGGAGAACCAGTACCACCAGTTCAGCCCGTCCAGCCAGCAGGGTCAGAGGATGGAGGCCTGGTAGGACTCATCCGTGAGTTGCTTGCGTCCCAAGATCGTCAGGGAGATGCCCTGTACCAAGTAGTACAAGATGCTCTGAATAGAAGTGGTCCTCGAGGGAATAGTGCGGTCAACAGTTTCAAGCGCTTGAACCCTCCATTCTTCGATGGCAGCGAGGATGCCATTGCTGCCGATGCTTGGCTACAGGATATAGAGGTGATTCTCGAAGTCGCGAAGATTCCAGAAGATGAGAAGGTGGCTGTAGTGCACCTACAGTTATTGGATCTAGCCCGCAGTTGGTAGGCCGCACAAGCAGTGAGATTGGCAACACCTGTCTCCTGGGCAGTGTTCAGCAAAAAGTTCCAGACCAAGTATTATGATACAGTGGCTCGATATGACTTGCAGACTAGGTTCAGTAATCTTAAGCAGATGGGGAGGACGGTCGACGGTTACGCGATCGAGTTTTCCAGACTCAGTCGGTTTGCTCCCACCTTGGTGGCAACCGAGTTTGACAGAGCACAGAGGTTCCAACAGGGACTTCACCTGGAGATTATATTGGCAGTAGAATAGTTCGAGCATCAGACCTATGATGCGGTATTGCGAGCAGCAAGGAGGCACGAGTATACCTCCCAGAGAATAGTGGACATGACCGGAGGTCGGAAGCGGTCCCATAGTCAAATGAATCAGTCTTCAGCCCCAGCCCCGGCAGCCAGGACTTTGACTATTGGAGCTCCGAGGCGAGCGGCCTCAGTGACGTCGGTTCAGCACTCAACCCCGACGTACTCTCAGCAGAGACAGAAACAAGCGCAGTCTTCCGTCGTGGGCTGTTCTTATTGTGGGAAGCCTGGACACGTGGAAGCGGAGTGTCGCAAGGCGTTGGGATTGTGTTTATTGTGTGGAGCACCGGACTATAGGGTGGGGTCCTACCAATTCAGAGTTGATTCAGGATCGATAGTATCTAGTCCCTCGGTTAGGGGACCAGCACCAGCACCAGCACCAGCTCCAGTTCACCAGCAACAGTAGTTCCCGTTCCCGAGGCCATTGCCGACTCAGGCCCAGACTTTCCAGCAACAGAACCCGCGGCAGTTTGCCTTAGCCCAGGCTCAGGTTCAGAATTGGCCGAGAGGTATATGTGTCCTCTCATCTTGCTTTTCTACCGTCATTATACGGGGTGCATGACGCATTTCATGTATCCTAATTATAACGGTACATTCCGAACCCGAGCCATATCCTAGGTCATACGAAACTGGTTATTGGTACCAACCTTTTCGTATGAGCATAGGCCCGTGTCCATGTTTGACCAAAGAGAGACCTCGAGCGCAAGACTATCAGTTCAGTTCGTGTTTGCTTGAGTCATCCCTCTTTGGGAGAGTCAAACTTGGGAGCACGAGGATGATATCTGATTAGGTCATCCCGGCTGGTTTGACTCGTAAGGTGTAATATCTTCCTTATGCCTTACGCTTCGAATCCTTGCTTGTATGAATGATTGTATGATTGATTGGTAGTGGTAAATTGCCTATGATAGAATAGCTTTTCCTTACATCTCTAGCCTCTTGATTAAATTTCGAGGACGGAATTCTTTTAAGGTGGGTAGGATGTAATGTCCCAAATTCGTGATACGTATTTAGTGTACGTATACGTGTTTTGGACCCATATTTTATTCAGTCATGATTAGTTATCTTGGTTTATTTTGCATTGACTTGGTTTTATTGGCATTGATAGTTTAAATGGTTTTAATGGTTCATTGGTTTATTTTTGGATTAGTGAGGCTTGGTTTATTTCATGATTCAATTGGTTTAAATTACGAGAGAGAGAGAGAGTTTATTGGCCTTGACTTGGTTCACCTTGGTTTATCTTGGCTTGGTTTATTCCTGGATTGGTTCGGCTTGGTTTGGTTTGCTTGGTTTATTATGAACCATAGGGGTGAACCCCCTACCTACCACCACCATCCCCATTTATTAACCCCCTTCTCCTTTCTCTCTCTTCATTAATTATCTTCTTCTTCCTCATTTACTCCTCACCTACCGGAGGAAGAGAGAGGTCCATGTAAGTACAACTTGCTTCATGAAGGAACTCCAATTTTATTACTTCATTCTCTTCCTTACAGCATTTTAACTTACTTTAGTACTTGGAATTTCTAGTTCTATGGCTAGATTCTTGTAGATCTAAGTTTATACTATTTTCGGATTTCTTGGATTTTAATCTATTTAATCTTGTTTTTAGCAAGTTCTGATGGTTCCATGTTGTAGAGCATTTCGTTATGCCCTATTTTGACCTATGGTAGTTCGGATTTGGACTCTGGATGAAAGGTTCATGGAGCTTGGGAGCCATGGCTTGAAGAGTTCTTCTCTTCGGAAGGATGGAGAAGAAGAACTGTTCACAGCCGCATGAACTTAGCCGCATAGTCTTTATGCGGCAAGTTTCCTTCCTGCCGCATAAGCCTTGCTGTACTGTTTAGTCGCATGGCCTATGGCGCAGGGACTAACTCCTCAGTCGCATGAAGGTTTAATCCTCGGCCGCATGAACTTTCAATCTCAGCCGCATGACTTAGGACCATTATTTTAGCCGCATGTGACTTAACTCGGGCCGCATGGACTTGATTGGTTCTTTAGCCGCATGAACCCCTGATTGAATCCTAGCCGCATGAAGACCCGCCCATTTCCAGCCGCATTGGACTGA
Source organism: Iris pallida (assembly GCA_029216955.1). Taxonomy (NCBI): domain Eukaryota; kingdom Viridiplantae; phylum Streptophyta; class Magnoliopsida; order Asparagales; family Iridaceae; genus Iris; species Iris pallida. The sequence continues at coordinate 3,632,351 of JANAVB010002397.1, forward strand.
GCCGCATGAACTCAACGCTCGCGAGCCGCATAGACCGCAGTCTCCCAGCCGCATGGGTTTGCTTCCTTTGACCGCATAGTCATTGCTCCCGGCAGCCGCATGGGTTGCTCCTCCCCGGCCGCATGTACTTGATTGGTCAGCCAACCACATGGACCCATCCCCCGCCAGCCGCATGAGTTCCCTATCCTCCTGACCGCATATGTCTTGCCTTTCTCAGCCGTATGACTGAGTGGATCTCCGAGCCGCATATGACTGATACCCTTTTGACCGCATAAGCCCTTTCCTTTTTAGCCACATGCACCTGACCCTATTCAGCCGCATGGGCTGTTCTCTTCCAGCCGCATGAGATCATTCATGGCCGCATATGCCTTAGCCGCATGGCTCTTCTATAGCCCTGTGTATTGATATTTATTAGATATTTTACGCTCATTTTATATTCTTACGCCTTTTGTCCTGAACTTGATTGACATGATTGAATGATAACTGACATGACATGATAGTGGCCCGCCGTGGCACACTCCTGACAAAGTACACTTGGCATGATAACCTGACCTGATATATCTTGATAAGCTGTTGCGACGGCTACCTGACATGACCTGACCTGTATAAGTAACCTGGACACCGTGGGCGATTGTGCTTGTACAAATAATCCAGTCCTGTCTTGCATCATGTCTAGGAGGGGACTCCTGAGTACCACGGTCAGGAGTACCTACTGAAATGGACTAAGGTTAATGACTAGTATAATTCACTAGACATGAAGAGATGTTCCCTAGTTACAGACGATCCCGTTATCCCGGCCGCAAATGTTTAGACTTGTAGCCTGCCGACGAGTAGGGCACATTTTCAGCCCACTGTTATGTGGGGCACCCACCATTGTCACTTAATGATTGAACTCTATTGTCACTTTAATGTATTGTACTCTCTAAATTGTCACTATAATGTTCGCCTGGATAACCTGGATAGCTGCAGGGACTGTGACTACTTGGAGCATCTCATTGCATCTTGCTAGTAACTAGGATTGTGATAACCCTAGTTAGTTAATGTAGAAAGCCGTAGGCAATGATTGGCCGTGATTGCTTGGATGGAGTCTAGTCCAGTATAGTATTGTCTAGAAGTGAATGATTGAAAGATTGTACCAGAATAATTGAATGATTGTCACTCCAGATTGTTACTATAACGATTGTACTCTATTGTCACTCTAGCGTATTACACTCTTTATTGTCACTTTTATCATTGTACTCTCTCCTTTTCACCTTAATGATTGGCACCTTTAGCAATAAATGATCAGAGACTAAGTTCTGTTCAGGCGAAGGGTTACAATCTCGGTCCTTGTTTGGTTTAAGGATTGTAACCTGGCTTCCGGAATAGTACCTTCGTCTTCTCTTCATATATTGTCCAGCTATATTTTATTTAGCATGATTCTCCAGTTATCATATGTCAATGATGCTTCACTTAATTATTTTTTCTGATTGGGATAAGTGCATTGGTAGTGCACAAACCTCAATATGTGTTACTTATTGTTGTTTTCTTACATATTGAGTGATAATGATTTGTTGGTTTTAGTTCTTAAGTGAAGCTTCCTTTGTGGCACTTGCTCTTTCTGGGGTCTGACCCAGCTGGTTTTGTATGGCCAGATACCGGAGCAGCACCAAAGGATCTCCCTGCTTTTCAGCCCGATGGTGGTCACCAGGCGTAACCAGGGCATCGAGTGAGTTTCTTTTTGTCCTCCCACTATAATATTGTAAATTATTCTTTTGAGACGTTTAGCCGACGAGCAAGTGTTAGCTCGATTGTACTTACTTACTGTCTGCCTACGGGCTGTAACATGATTGACAAGTCCCGGGGGTTGATCATGTATGACTGAACTCTTGCTAGTCCTCACATTTTGTAACGACTAGCTTCATGATCATTCCGAATATATAATGTATGGGACGCCTTACTATTGTGTATTTGGTGGTCTGACATCTTGTAACTATTATTAGTTGGTTGAGATTGAGACAATAGGCTATTTTATGACCTTAAGAGACTGATGGATTGTAGTGAAACCCTCACATATCTAGACAGCCGTGACCGTATAGCGGTGTGGAATCCATTCCGTTATACGTAGCTGGCTATGTCTGCCCCCGCTCTCCAGTATTCTGGTTCTGGGGCGTGACAAAAATACGGTCACAAATTCGGTCAAAAATTTGTCTAACGAAAATCATTCGGATGACATTTAATTCGTGCTTAGTACGTTTCATATGAACCAATTTGGCACTAAAAATTCAGGATATATATAGGGCCCACCCACCTCTACTCCTTCATAAACAAGGGTTCAGTGTGAGAATAAGAAGATGTTGAATTTTCGATTTTTCTTTGATTGTTGCAAACAACATGTGCGAAGACTCTTGGGTTTCTTTTTTTGGTTACTGTGAGACTTTTTCTTTTGATAATTTTTGAGAATTGTGCCAGTCTTAATATCTAATTGCAGCAAGAGTCAAGAAAGTCAAGACTGCTGGGTTTCTTGATCACATTTTTTGGCCAAATTTTTTAAAAATTTGTACGATACGCGTTTAAAACGCCACAGACTTAAAATTCGCGTACAAATCCGAATTTTCTAAAAGTACACAAGTATTATATATTTATGTAAGATACGAAAAAATTTGCGTATAATACGCGTTTTATTTGAGTGATTGCTAACAAGGTTCGTGACCTCAACACGACTTTCACGTGTGTGCAGTGTGCCTTGCTTGCCAAGAACACATGACACCCTCCGTGGATGCACCAATTCCAAGCGTTAAAAGTCGGCAACGATAATAATAGAGCAAAACAAAAAAGAGCAATGCTATGCCTACAACCAAATTTTTACAACCCCTTTACTCCCGCCACGTGTCGGATTTCGATTGGAGGGGAGGAGTAAGTGGTGGGGTCGGGTGGAGCCCATGTAACAGGGGGGTGTGAGGGGTGGTGGGATCCGGTGGGACCCATGTGTAAGGTGTTGGTGAGTGAGGTTGTAAAAAGGTTGTAAGAATTTGGTAGTAAACTTAGCATTATTGAACAAAAAAGTCGACAAACAAATAATCGAGGCACCTAAACGGGACCCATTATCCCACCGTCGAATATCTCAGCATGGCCCACTGCCAGATCGTTGGTGAACATGTGGGTGTTTAAAACTCAATTATATATATTTGTGCTCCTTGAACCGGCAGTAGCTGGCCACGTTCTCGTAATCAGCACCCTTGATGTTTGTCACCGCGTAATCGCAATCGTTGGTGTCCTCAAAGAGTTCTATATAATAGAGACCTCTGCGCTCAAATAATTGCATCCATCTGATTTTAGGGTTTCTTCTCTCCTTCCCCCATCCTTTTTTTTTTCTCTTTTAATTTTTTTTCTCTTTTAATTTTTTTTCCAGCCATTTATTTCTGCTATCAAATCAATTTTCTCAGGTATGTTTTATTCTTGTTCGGAAAAATAAATTTATTTGTGTTGCTTTCAGATTCAGTTCAAATCATTTTTCGCAGGTATGTTTTGTTCTTGATCTTGATCTGAGAAATAAATTATTTGTGCTAAATCATTTTTTTTCAGCTATGTAAATTTGTCGACCGAATTTTATTTAAGATACAAATGGTATGTAAGTTTATGTTAGGGTTTAATTGTTATTTATTTTTTCAGATCTGAAGATTTCTGTTGTTTTTTCAGATGTGTAGATTTGTTTTGGCCGAAATTCTTTTTTTTTTTAGATCCAGAGATATCTAGATTTGTTTTGGCCGAATTTTTTTTTTTTTTAGATCCAGATGGCATGTAGATCTATTAGTTGAACCTTCGTTTTATTTTGTTTTTTTCATTATCCAAGTAAAAACATCGAAATTGTTATTTACTTTCTCAGATCTGAATATTTCGTTGGCTTGTTATAGATCTATTAGGTGAACCTTCGTTTTATTTTGTCTCTTCACTATATCCAAGTAAAAACATTGAAATTCTATTTTTTTTCTTTTAGATCTGAATATTTCGTTGGCTTGTTATAGATCTATTAAGTGAACCTTCGTTTTATTTTTCTATTCATTATATCAAAGTCAAAACATAGATACTGGTTTTTTTTTTTTTTCAGATTGGTAAGATTTGAGTTATGGAAATTTATGTTGGTTGAAGTTCTGCTGGAGTTGGTGTGCACGAGGCTGACGTCAATATTACGTCAATATTACAGAAGGATTTGGAGATGGATCTAGAAGATTGTTGTTAAATGTTCTACTTCTGGTAGATTGTTGTTGAATATTGTAGTTTGGAAGCCTGTTAGTTCTGGGATCTTTGGGAACTGGGATGGACTGAACTTCGCCGATGTCGATGTGGTATGTATGTTCTTTGTCACACTGCCTTTGCCATGTTGGGTGCGCTCGCATGGCAGGCCAACGTCCTTAATAAAAATTACATTTTTAGTGTTATTTCGGGGGAGATCGCACGGGAATTTTTTTTTCTCCCGGGTTCTCCCCCCACCTTCCGTTGTCGTTTTTTTTTTTGACTGCTCTTTATGCTTCCATAGCAACGATGCTGCCATCAACCTAAGTCGAACCAAACAACACCTATATAGTTTTGATTGCTCTATCACTTGTATATATGCACTGCGTTGCACTTAGGCCTCGTTTGGTTCCCGGAATCTCCGGGTTGGGAAAGGAAAGTGATTACTTTCCTATGTTCGGGTGCCAAAAGAATTGAGGAGGAAAGAAAAGTGATTTCCAATGGAAGGGAAATTATGGGGGAAAGTGATTCCATCCATCCAAGTCAATTTCCTTTCCAAATTCAAATTCCTTGGTATTTCCAAACATCGGAAAGGAAAATCAATGGGAAATAAAATTTCCCAAAGGAGAAAGGAAATGACAAGGAATTGATTTTTTTTCCCTTCCATTCCTGGCGAACCCAATGAGGCCGTATTTCATAATATTTATATTTAGGAAGATTAAAGAACAACCCTCTTAATTTTTGTTTTATATATAAGTAATCACCTAACTGCCCTCATTAATTTGATGAACAATATTAATTAATAAAATTTTGTTTTATATATAAGTAATCACCTAACTGCCCTCATTAATTTGATGAACAATATTAATTAATAAATGTAAGGATATATTTGGAAATAAAAATTTCACGGCCTAATTTCCTATTATTATATGAGTGTGTTTGATTACAAGTTGGAAAATGTGTGGAAAATTAATTAATTCCACGGAATTATTTTACTAGTAAAAAAATTCCATGGAAAAAATTGCACCCAATTAATTTGGGTGTTTAATTGTCTATTGGAAAATAATTCTATGGGAAATATACGATATCAAACACTGCAATTGGCAATGGAATAGAAAATTTCACGGCCTAATTTCCTATTATTATATGAGTGTGTTTGATTACAAGTTGGAAAATGTGTGGAAAATTAATTAATTCTACGGAATTATTTTACTAGTAAAAAAATTCCATGGAAAAAATTGCACCCAATTAATTTGGGTGTTTAATTGTCTATTGGAAAATAATTCTATGGGAAATATACGATATCAAACACTGCAATTGGCAATGGAATAGAAAGTAAATTAGGGAGAAAATTGTTTCATCCATCCAAGCAAGGTTTCACTTTTCCATCTTTAGGTATTTTCCTGTCCTTTAAACCAAACGATGTTTAAGATTTAATTTCACTTTTAATCCTCTCACCTATGACTTATCTAACGTAACTCTCACCTATGATTTCTCTACCATGCTCCAACTACTGTTATTATTCGTACTAGTTGACTAACAAGCTCCAACTACTGTTACTCATTTACTGTAACACAGTATTATTTAACTCACCTATAACTTCTCTAACATAACCCTCACTTATGACTTCTCTAACATGCTCTAACTACTATTAGTATTTGTACTAGTTGACTAACATAGCATGCTCAAACTACTATTACTCATTTACTGTATCACAGTATGATTTAAAAATTTATTTGCATGATTAGTTTGTTAGTCATCTTTGTGTGTATTTTAATTCCTGATTGTGTTCATAAATTGCTGAGGAAAAATATTGAGCGGAGATGGTATGGTATAAATGTTTATTCCACAACCCTTACTAGTGGAGCTGGATTATTTTATGAAAACTCGGTAGTAGTAGTTGGATTCTACTTGTCGGGTTTTGTCATGAAGACTATGTTCGGCAGTCCAGTGAAGGTTTGATGAGGTTGATGGTGAAGATATGCTTCACAATGGCGAATGAAGATATGATGCAGAAGACTGTTCGGTTGCTGATCACCTTCTGGTGGTTGAATGCCTTTTGGTTCGAAATGCAAGCTGAATGTGAAGAGAAGATCTGGGCTGATCAAATGATCATCATGTGGTATGAGTTACTTGTCATCGACCTTTGCCATGTCGGGTGTGCTCGCATGGCAGGTCAAGCATCATTAATAAAATCTATTTTCGGGTGTCCAGGGTGGGAGGTTGTACGGTAATCTCATTTTTCCGGTATCTCTCCCCACCCTTTTTTTGCTGGCTTATTGAAATTTTATTTGGCCTGTTTATTTTGATGACGTTTAATTGTACATCAATTACTTTTGTGGTCATTAGGTTAGTTCTATTTTTTTTTTAATTCTGATGGCATATTTAATCGTACATCGGTTACTTTTCAGTCACATGTTCATGTATTCTAGCGTGATGTGTTAGTTGTTTGTTTGTTATTTAATTTTTCATATTTTTGACCTTGTACAATCTAAAAATTTATATTTAGAGTTGGTTCAATTTTATTGGGTGCTGTGTAGTATATATATATTTTTCATGTACAAAATTAAGTGCAAGGAGAATCCATACTTCATGATAACAAGCGCAAGGAGAATCCATACTGCATGATATGGATTCATATGTTCCTGCTTGCCAGCTGGTGAAGATGCCGATGAATATGTCGGTGAAGATGCTATACCCTCGTCTATGGAAAGAAGCTTTGCTCCAAGATCAGATGGGAGAAGTTTGTGGCAAAAGATGCGATGCAGCAGTGGTTAAGATCTGAAGTTGCCTAAGATTCTCAGTTACCGGGCACCATTTGTGCACACCTGATGATATATAGTATCGTTCAAATATTAGTTCGTGGTCGAGGCTAAGTGGATAGTAAGATGTCTATATCTCGTTGTCTACGGCATCGTCTATGGTATGTGTTATTTCTGACTTTCAGCGTTTGCATGGCAGGTCAAATTATATTTAATAAAATTGTTCTTTTTCGGTGTTCTGGTGGATAGATGTCACGAGGTCCCACTTGTCTTGTGGAACAATATAGGAATTGCTTTGTGAAAACGAAAAATCTTTTCTTTATGGAAGACAGAACAATGTTAGATACTTCCATCTCTTATTTTTAGTAGGAGGTCATAGGAGTTATCAATAGCCAATATGATTATTACGTTCATTCTATCAACCAACTCATTTGCATTTGATAATTGTTTTTTTTGTTCCTTGCTGTGTATTTTTGATGTTCAGTTTACCATCATTTATTTATCTATTTCCATCATTTCATCATAGGAGTTATCAATTGCCAATATGATTATGACGTCCATTCTATCAACCAACTCATTTAGCATTTGATAATTGTTTAACCTGTTCCTTGCTATGTGGTTCTGATGTTCAGTTTACCATAATTTAATCTTCTATATCTACGTATGTTTAATAATCATTCTCGAGGAAGTGAGTGAAAAGTTGAGTGTACAGAACAATCTGACATTTGAATTCAGGTTGGGATAGTAGTGGGCTGTAGCCTGGGAGTGCTTACATGAGGGATGGTCAATGCGCTATCTTGTCGACTCTGTTCGTGCAAGTGGCAATGAATAGCCTCGTGCATACTTTAAAGTTACAGTTTTGTTGCATTTGCAGCTTCTATCTTGACACTTTTCCTCTGTATGTTTGTTTGGGATTCCACTTCACAGTGGAGTGGCATTGCCACTAGGTGGTGGTTCACTGAAGAGTGTGTGGATAGAAAAAACCATGCGATATGTTGGAAGATTGACATTGCCGAGTCCATTGTCAACCAGATCAGAAGATATTATGTTCTACAATGCCCACCTATTGTTCTTGTTCTGGTGCTTCATGCTCTGTTAGTATTGCAGACTATGAGATGATGATCTGATCTAGGTGTGTTGAGATTGCTGGAGCTTTGGCATTTGATGACTATGTCAACACAGATTGTAAGATCTGGTCGGGCAGCTATGGATGCTGGATGGAGGGTAGTTTCATTCAGTATGGTAAATCTCTCGTCTAATTTGCTTTCCTCTTTCATAATCTGGAGCATATAATTTGTTCCTCTCCAATGCTATTATTGCTTATCGATACCTGGTCAAGCAAGAATTTAGTGTTATTTTTTTTTCTTGTATTAGTTCAAATTGTATTGGCTGGACCGTGAGAACTAGCGTATAGAATGATTCAGTTGTACGCTTAAAAGTTCATGTAAAAATTCTTAGTTTGGCTAAATTTTATTCTGAAACGTAACCGTTATTAAAAGAAGCTGAGAAATATCTACTGTCCTATATTTTGAGTTAAATATTTCGCTATATCAAAATTCGTGTCGGTGCTTCAGCAAGGCTTCTAAATTGATAGTTTAATTTCTTACATAGCTTATATAAATTTTTGGTAACCTTGCATGGTCATTGCAAGTCTAAAAAGTTGAAAGAAACGTTTGGTCAGTGGCACAACTGATTTTGCTAATGCTTAACGAAAACTGGCAGCCACAGCAGTTTTTGACAGTTAGTTGTAGGCTGCTGCCAAAAGCTTTCCCAAACAGCTTTTGAGCTTTTGATAGATTTTGAAGAAAAGTAGAAACAGTTTCTAGTGTGTTTCTGTTTTCTAACGAGGATCTTTAAGCTCAAATTGGAAAGAGCGCCCAGTTTATTGGGAGGTTGGCGGTTCGAATCTGCCGAGATCCATGTAGATATTTTTTTGAATATATCGACATATCATTTGGCAATTAGTCAGTTATTTTTTTACGGAATTGGATTTTGATGTCATGCTTCATACGATCCAGGTTTGAAAAATAAATAAATTTCTTTCATACAACTTAGATTTGAAATTACAAATTTTATATACTTTGGTATCGATTTTGTCGTTTCCTTTTTAAAAGACCTCTCTTAAACGGGGACCACCTGAGCTCCTAGCAAAATTAAGGGTGTGTTTGATTGCAAGGTAAAAAATATGTGGAAAAAAATAATAATTTTATGAAATTATCTTTTTAAGGAAAACTTTTTATGGAGTTCTAAAATTTTTTTATGGAAAATTTAATTTGGATGTTTGATTGTCATAATTTTTAACGAAAAATGGTTATTTATAGTTATTTTTTATGAAAAATAATATTTTTTTTATGGGTTGAACAAGTTTTATTTTTTACCATTTTATAAAAAAATATAAAAAATAATAAATTTTTGGAAAATAATTCTATGAAAAATATACGCTATTAAATATTTTAATTGGTGAAAAACTTGTGATAGGAAATATTTTCCATGAAAAAAAGTTTCAATCAAACAGCCTAAGAAAAAAAAATATTTTGTAGCTCAATCAATTACGAGACTGACCACCTGCGCTCCTAGAAAAATTAAGAAAAAATATTTTTTACGAGACTTTTCTTATGAACACGAAAAAAAGATTAAACTGTGTTTATTTGGATAAAAATAGCTACTTGGTTTTTTTTGTAATTATCCACAAGTATATAATTTCTAACTAACTAGATCCGAATTTTATGGAAAGGAATATTTTCAATTATGAATGTTTTTTTGTCTGTTACAACTGAACCGAATATTTTGCCGTATCAAAAGTATATTCCGTCGTAGCAACGGCACAACCAATGCTGAGATGCCCTCGTAACAGAGGGATGGCCGTGACCAGACACGTGTCCGTGGACGCATCAATTCCAAGAGTGTGTCACGCAAACAAATAGATTGGACCCTTTCTTCCACTGGTCGAATATCTCTGCATGGCCCACGGCCAGATCGTGGGTGAACTCGTGGGCGTATAAAAATCGATTCCTCGTAATCAGCACCCTTCATGTTTGTCACCGCTTAATCGCAACCGTTGGTGCCATCAAAAGAGCTCTATATAATAGAGACCTCTGCCCTCAAACTCTCTCGCATCCAATCTGTTTTTAGGGTTCCTCCATCCTTTTATTTCTTTTTCTATGTTAAATTTTTTTCCAGCAAATTATTTGTGCTTTCTGAGCCAATCCAGATCAATTTTTCCAGGTATGTTTTGTTCTTGATCTTGACCTGGAAAGTAATTTTTTTGTTGTTGTTGTTGAAGTCATTGTTTTCTCATATAGGAAAATTTGTGTGCTTTTTTCTCTTCATTTTACAGATCCAGATGGTATGTAGGTTTATATTAGGGTTTGAAATTGTTATTTATTTTTTTCAGATCTGAATATTTACGTTGGCTTGTTATAGATCTATTAGGTGAATTTCCGTTTTAATTTGTTTCTTGATGGTCTCCAAGTTAAAACTTATACTTGTTGGTGTTGAGTTTTTTTTAGATCCGCGTAATGGAAATTTATGTTGGTTGAAAGTAGGTGTGCACGAGGCTGATGTGGAAGATTCTAGAAGGATTTGGAGATGGATCGGTGGATCGAGCTACTTGTAGAAGATTGTTCTTGAATGTTCTAGTTCTGGGAGATTGTTGAATATTGTAGTTCTGGGAACTGGGAAGGGCTCGACTTGGTCGATATAGATGTGGTATGTATGTTCTTTGTCACACTGCCTTTGCCATGTTGGGTGCGCTCGCATGGCAGGCCAACCTCCTCAATAAAAATTTCATTTTTAGTGTTATGTGGGGGGAGATCGCACGGGGATTTTTTTTTTCTCCCCCGGGTTCTCCCCCCATCTTCCCGTGTCTTAGTTTTTTCTTCTGTGCCATTAACCAAGTCAAACCAAACTCTCTAACATGCATAACTACTACTATTACTTGACCTTTCTAACATGCTCTAACTACTATCATTGCCAATAGGCTTACTACTTTCCTAACATGCTATTAACTAATATTTACTCGTTTACTGCATCACAGCTCGATTTAAGTGTGTTTGATTGTCATTATTTTCCACAAAGATATTTTCCACGGAAAAAGATATTTTCCTATGGGTTGGACAAGTTTCATTTTCCACCATTTTAGAGAAAAATATGGAAAATGGTAGTTTTTTGGAAAATAATTCCATGGAAAATATAAGCTATCAAACATAAAAATTGGTGGAAAATTTGTGATGGAAATATTTTCTATGGAAAAAAGTCCAATCAAACACAACCTTAGATGATTAGATTGTCTATTCTTTCATGTATTTTTGTTCGTGATTGTGTCCATAACTTGCAATCCTGAGATTGGAGATGGTATGCTATAAATGCTTATTCCACAACCCCCTTGCTAGTATTATTTAATGAAAAATTGAGTGTAGTAGTGTTGAACCCTTTCTATTTTCTCGTTGGATCTTGTTATGAAGACTCGCTTTGGTGAAGATTGGATGCTTCCTGATGGCGAATGAAGGACTGAAGCAGGAGACGGTGGCAAGACCTTCCAGTGGTTGAATATCTTTTAGTTGAAATGGAAACTGAATGTGAAGAGATGATCTGGGCTGACCAAATGATCATTTTGTGGTACGAGTTTACTTGTCATAGGCCTTTGCCATGTCGGGTGCGCTCACATGGCAGGTCAAATATCTTTAATAAAATAAATTTTCTGGTGTTCTGAGGGGTGAGATTGTAAGGGAATTTCATTTTGTTTCCCCGAATCTCTCCCTACTCTTCCTGCTGTCTTGCATGTTCTTTGATTTTGCTGGCCAGTAAAAGTTTCTGGGTCCTTGCCATATTTGAATGGAACTTGTCGCTATTCCCCTGCAGAAGCGGTATCAGTGTATGGTCAACCAATTACTTTTTTCATTGGACAATCCAGTTCTCATGCGTTCTTTTCAGAAAGATCCACATGTTTGTCAATAGACGCTTTGGTCGCTAGGTTAGTTCTAATTTTGTTCACTCTTGATGACATATTTGATCTTCACAGCTGTTACTTTTCAGTTCTTTAGCTGTTCACATGTTCATTTTAATTTTCTAGCGGAAGGCGTTAGTTGTTTGTTATTTATTTAATTTTTGATATGCAACTATCTTGTACAATCTAAAATTTATATTGAGAAGAGTGCTGTGTAGTATTAGTATATTAGTATTCTTTCATGTACAAAATTAAGTGCAAGGAGTAGCCTTACTGCATGATATGGATTCATATGATCCTGCTCTTCAGTTGGTGAAGATATTGGGGGAGATGCTATATAAGCTGGGTAATGGAAATAAGTCCTCCTGCAACATCAGATCACAAAAGCTTGAGGCAAATATGCGATGCAGCACAAGATCTTATTCTGTCCAAGATGTCCAGTTCTTTGACAATTTGAGCACATCTGATGATATACGTATCATTTTCGTGGTGACGGAGGCTACCAGAATTTTTTTTTTTATCTCAACATTGTCTACAACATCTATGTTATGGTACGTGTTTTCTTTTTTTTTTCCCCCCAAAACCTTGCCATGTTGGATATAGATTTCACTGAGGTCTCATGCGCTTGCATGGAATGCAAATTTATATTAATTTAAATTATTTTTTTAGTGTTCTGGGGGTGAGATGCGTGGTTCTATTTTGTTCCTTGGTTTCTCTTCCCATTCTGTGTTGCATGTTACTTTTTCTTGTTGATCTCTTGGTAAACTGAAGAAACAACACATGGTGTACGGTTACGTACGTAATAGCACACAAATTGCTCTTTATGAAAACGAACAATGTTCTCTTCATGGAAGACATAACAATGTTTGATATATTAGGTTTGTTGTATCAATCAACTCATTTAACATTTGAAGTTGTAGCAATCAACTCTTTTAGCATTTGATAATTGTTTATTCAGTTTGTGGTTTTGATGTTCAGTTTACCACCATAGGAGTCATCAATATCCAATATTATTATTAGGTTCGTTCTGTAAACTGATTCACTTCCTTGCAATGTAGTTCTGATTTTTATTTTACTTGCCATCATTTATTTTTCTATTTCTACTTACCTTTGTATGCTTTATACGATCTCAAAGTGACTTGAAGTGGAGCGTATAGAACAATATGAAATTTGAATCGGAGAGTTAGTGGGCTGCAGTCCAGGAGTGCTTAGATGAGCATGGTCTTATTTTTTTCAGGTCATTCTTTAAAAGTTCCAGTTTGTCACATGCAGCATATCTTAGTGGGGATGTGGCCTGGGAGTGCTTACACGAGGACGGTCTATGGTCTATCTTCTTTGTTCGCGGCAATAATTTGAGTGGGACTCCACTTTACAGTGGAGGGGCGTCTGAGGGGGTTTTTCATTGAAGAGTGTGATATGTGGATCGACTATTTTGTGCGATAAGAAGACGATGTGATATGTTGAAAGATTGACTTGGTTGTTTTTCATTGAAGAGAGTGCGGATTGACTATTTTGTGAGAGCAAATGACATTGGTATATGTTGAAAGATGGCCAAAGTCCATTGTCCACCAGAGCATAAGATTTAATTATCTGATATGTATTGTCAACTATTGTTCATGCCCTGATGCTGCAGGCTCTGCTATTACTGTCAAACTATGAGATGATCTGATCTAGCTGTGTCTAGATTGCCAGAACTTTGGCATTTGCTGACTACACACACATTGCAAATTGTAAGATCTGGTTGGGTTCTATGGATGTTTTGATTCTTGATACTGGATTTACGTCAATGACATCTAGACTTCAAAGAGGTGAACTCGTGCAATATGGTAAAAACTCTGACTAATCTTTCTTGTATAATTTGTTTTCATCATTTATCTTATTATTGAACATTCATAAGATTTTAACGTAGTTTCGTAATAGTTTTACTTTGTCTTGATTTAACTGACTTGAAAGATGGTGTGTTACAACTTTTGATAATTTTAGTGTACGTCTAATGCCTAATAACTTGTGTCAGTATATAATTTAATCGTTCATCTCCTCTGCTATCATTGCTTATTAAATCGGTTAAAATAACTGGTCATGCACGAATCTAGTGTTTATCTTTTCTCGTGTAAGCTGTTCTTGTGTTCAGATTGTGCATCGGCCGACCATGATATTGGTGATTGGAGGTTGCTGGGTTGAATGAGAGGAGTCAAGAGGACCATGATGATCACCTAAGCTCAATTGTGGACTTAACAGTTGTGATACAGTGCAAGTTCATATAGAAACTGTATTTTGGCTTAATTTTGTCGTGTTTCCATTTATGCTTTTCTAGGTATCATCAATTTAGGGTATTCTGGTTTTAAAACATTTTTTGCTTTGGATACCATTTTCTGTGGCTAATATTTCTACATAGCATCGCTTATTTGCAGAGATTGCATCTTTAGTGTTTCTCATTTGCATATTTGCCCCTTCTTTATCCTCCAGGCTGAGCAGTTCCATGGATGTCTTTACATTTTGGGATCTGTTAATGATTGAAACTATGATGGGAAGTTCTGAAACCTTAGAAAGCAAGATTATGATAGTTTTGGGATCTGTTAATGATTTGAAACAAGTAAACATTAGAACTCAAGATTGAAGATTTGAGTAAGAAGTGAGTTGGCATCCCTAGTTAAAATATTTGAATCACATCTGATTTTATAAAAAATTTTGTGAAAGTTATGTAGAAGTCCTGTTCCAATCTGCTGTGAACATTTGAGTCCAAAAATTTGCTATATTCCTTTCCTCTAACCTTACCTTCTCGAGGACTTGTTATTATACCTTCTCTCATAGGGGTACTAAATTAATGAGCACATCTGATGATATACGTATCATTTTCGTGGTGGCGGAGGCTACCAGATTTTTTTTTTCCTCAACGTTGTCTACAACATCTATGTTATGGTACGTGTTTTTTTTCCCCCAAAACCTTGCCATGTTGGATATAGATTTCACGAGGTCTCATGCGCTTGCATGGAATGCAAATTTATATTAAATTAAATTATTTTTTTAGTGTTCTGGGGGGAGATACGTGGTTCTATTTTGTTCCTTGGTTTCTCTTCCCATTCTGTGTTGCATGTTACTTTTTCTTGTCGATCTCTTGGTAAACTGAAGAAACAACACATGGCGTACGTAACCCTACGTAATAGCACACGAATTGCTCTTTTTGAAAACGAACAATGTTCTCTTCATGGAAGACATAACAATGTTTGATATATTAGGTTTGTTGTATCAATCAACTCATTTAGCATTTGAAGTTGTAGCAATCAACTCATTTAGCATTTGATAATTGTTTATTCATCAATATCCAATATTATTATTAGGTTCGTTGTGTAAACTGATTCACTTCCTTGCAATGTAGTTCTGATATTCATTTTACTTGCCATCATTTATTTTTCTATTTCTACTTACCTTTGTATGCTTTTTACAATCTCAAAGTGACTTGAAGTGGAGTGTATAGAACAATATGAAATTTGAATCGGAAAGTTAGTGGGCTGCAGTCCAGGAGTGCTTAGATGAGCATGGTCTCTTTTTTTCAGGTCATTCTTTAAAAGTTCCAGTTTTGTCACATGCAGCTTATCTTGAGACTTTACACGAGGACGGTCTATGGTCTATCTTCTTTGTTCGCGGCAATAATTTGAGTGGGACTCCACTTTACAGTGGAGGGGCGTCTGAGGGGGTTTTTCATTGAAGAGTGTGATATGTGGATCGACTATTTTGTGCGATCAGAAGACAATGCGATATGTTGAAAGATTGACTTGGTTGTTTTTCATTGAAGAGAGTTTGCGGATTGACTATTTTGTGAGAGCAAATGACATTGGTATATGTTGAAAGATTGGCATGGCCAAAGTCCATTGTCCACCAGAGCATAAGATTTAATTATCTGATATGTATTGTCAACTATTGTTCATGCCCTGATGCTGCAGGCTCTGCTATTACTGTCAAACTATGAGATGATCTGATCTAGCTGTGTCGAGATTGCCAGAGCTTTGGCATTTGCTGACTACGTCAACACACATTGCAAATTGTAAGATCTGGTTGGGTTCTATGGATGTTTTGATTCTTGATGCTGGATTTACGTCAATGACATCTAGACTTCAAAGAGGTGAACTCGTGCAATATGGTAAAAACTCTGACTAATCTTTCTTGTATAATTTGTTTTCATCATTTATCTTATTATTGAACATTCATAAGATTTTAACGTAGTTTCATAATATTTTTACTTTGTCTTGATTTAACTGACTTGAAGGTGGTGTGTTACAACTTTTGATAATTTTAGTGTACGTCTAATGCCTAATAACTTGTCAGTATATAATTTAATCGTTCATCTCCTCTGCTATCATTGCTTATTAAATCGGTTAAAATAACTGGTCATGCACGAATCTAGTGTTTATCTTTTCTCGTGTAAGCTGTGTTCTTGTGTTCAGATTGTGCATCGGCCGACCATGATATTGGTGATTGGAGGTTGCTGGGTTGAATAAGAGGGAGTCAAGAGGACCATGATGATCACCTAAGCTCAATTCTGGACATAACAGTTGTGATACAGTGCAAGTTCATATAGGAACTGTATTTGGGCTTAATTTTGTCGTGTTTACATTTATGCTTTTCTAGGTAGCATCAATTTAGGGTATTCTGGTTTTAAAACATTTTTTGCTTTGGATACCATTTTCTGTGGCTAATATTGCAACATAGCATCGCTTATTTGCAGAGAGAGCATCGTTAGTGTTTCTCATTTGCATATTTTCCCCTTCTTTATCCTCCAGACTGAACAGTTCCATGGATGTCTTTACATTTTGGGATCTGTTAATGATTGAAACTATGATGGGAAGTTCTGAAACCTTAGAAAGCAAGATTATGATAGTTTTGGGATCTGTTAATGATTTCAAACAAGTAAACATTAGAACTCAAGATTGAAGATTTGAGTAATAAGTGAGTTGGCATCCCTAGTTAAAATATTTGAATCATCTGATTTTATAAAATTTTTTGTGAAAGTTATGTAGAAGTCCTGTTCCAATCTGCTGTGAACATTTGAGTCCAAAAATTTGCTATATTCCTTTCCTAACCTTACCTTCTCGAGGACTTGTTATTATACCTTTTCTCATAGGGGTACTAA
Organism: Iris pallida; assembly: GCA_029216955.1. NCBI lineage: Eukaryota > Viridiplantae > Streptophyta > Magnoliopsida > Asparagales > Iridaceae > Iris > Iris pallida. Next base: position 3,649,398 of record JANAVB010002397.1, read on the forward strand.
ATTAATGGGGAGAAATATTCAAAATTTGTTATTTCCTTGCCTTTTCTAAGTTCATGGAGAGCAAGTAGGAGGCTTCTGTCGAAAGAAACGTTTGGTCAGAAACAAAGCGAAATATGAAGACAAATTTTGAAATATTTTTATGTTGAAAGAAACAGGCGAATATCAAGGATGTGCCGGTGCTTCATAAGGAGTAAATGGATATTTTAATTTCAAGGATGTGCCGGTGATTGATAAAAGAGTAAATGAATATTGTAATTTCTTATGTAAGCTTATATGTTTTTTTTTTTTTTGAGAAATATCGACTTACTCTTTACTTGATTTATCCTAATTTAAGGTGTATCCTATAGTTTTATAATTTTTTTTTTGACATAAATTGTCTAAAGTGGGGGTACTGTATGGTTTTTGCAAAACTGTGGGGTGCACCTTGAATTAGGATAAATCAAGTGAGAGTTTCATCCCACTTAATATGAATTTGTATTTATATTTCACTACTTGCATCCAATTTTTTGTCACGAAAAACATTCATTTTGTCACAAAATATATTTGTCTCGTCACGAAAAAAAAATTTAGTGACGAAAAAATGGGATGCAAGTCTAAAAAAATTAAAAAGTGGGATGTAAGTCAAAAAATTCATATTAAAAACCGATGGCAGCAGCAGTTTTTGACAGCAAGCTGGAGGCTGCTGTCGAAGGTTTTCCCCAAACAGCTTTTGGAGTTTTGAATGAAGCCGAGTTAGAAACAGATATCAGGAATTAGGTTATATATAAGATGGCTTGTGCGTTTTGTTAAAGAGGATCTTTAAGCTCAAATTGGAAAGAGCGCCCAAATTATTTGGAAGTGTTTCTAGCTTTCTCTTGGGAGGTTGGTGGTTCGAATCCGCCAAGGTCCATACGGATATCATACATGGTATTTGTCAATTAATCAGAGTTCAACTAATCTAAATCAACTTGTATGTGTTCGTTTTAGTATGCTACAGATTATATGCCTGATCATATGTTAAATTTCGGATTAAATGTTCCCATTTTAAATATGAAAATTAGCAAATGTCTCCACTTTTTTTATATGGAACACATAATGGTAGTATTTGTTAGTTTTAATAAAAAAAAAGTGGAGGTGTATGTTAGTTTAAATATTTCGCATCCCACAAGATTTTTCTGAACCATCTGACGACATCTTCGGAGCCACACACTCGGAGGTTCTACTGTCCGGTCAGCGGACGGGGGTCGAGGGGACAGCGCCTTCCGTGGGGGTTCGGAGGCGAAATTTTCGAAAGGTATTCAGTTTTTACAAACTCGTTATCTTCGGACAGCTGCCGTCAAGAAAAAATGCCATCATCTATTAAAGAAAGAAGCCAAGCAATGCTATCATCATTTCTGACTCTGAAGAAGTCTGCACCTGTTATAGTATATCTGGAGTCTATAATGAGTCTTAGAAATAGTTGTAAACACAAAAAATGGATGGCAAAATCGAAAGCTAGAGTAGTAGATAACCTTGGACCACTGTTGAGCATACAGTCGGATGATCAGACGGATCTTTGCAAAAATCGGAAGGATAATCCGAATGAACCACAAAATTTTTTTGTAAACTTTCGGATTATCCGATGGACATCCGTGAAAATTCGACGGACAATCCGAATTGTTACCATTTGTAATCCAACGGTCGGATCTGTCCCATCAGTGAGTCCAAGGCCTCTTTTTATAGCCGTTGTCATATGCAGGCGGATAATCCGACGGACTACCGCGAAAATCCAACGGATCTTCCGACTGCTGACAGAAAGTTGGTTGTTTGTACTTTCTCTTTGCTTTGGTTATAAATAGCCTTGAAGCCCTTTATTCAATGTTGATGCTTGCTTTTCATTCAAGGTTGATACTTCGGAGTCTAAAATTTCTAATATACCAAAATTTATCCACAAACACTCCACCAAAGTTTTCACTTGCTAATCCACAAATTGTGTTAGAGTGTTCTTGAGTTGTAAAAGTGAGATCTTCATCTTGTTGTAAGGAGATAAAAACATTATTGTGAAATGTTGAAGTTGGAGAGTCTTCGGATAAAAGCTCTCGGTTGAAGTTGGAGAGTTCGGATAAAAGCTCTCGGTTTGAAGTCGGAGAGGCCTTCAGATAAAAGCTCTCGTGTAAGAAGTTGGTGAGCCTTCGGATAAAAACTCACGTTGTACTATTTGCGATAATACTGAAGTGTCCCTCGGAAAGATATCATGATACATCGGATGTCGGTATTGTTGTAGTTTCTTTTCTTACACTCTTAATTTTAAAATTGTCTATTAGCAATCGTTTAGTGCTTAATTAGTTAATTTGACCCTGATCACCCCAGCAACCAACTCATATTTCCTATCTTTCTCGATACAACCAAATGGCAGTCTTCAAACACGGGAGTAGACCAAATTTTATGTACCAAACATATTTCTTTCCTATAAAAATGTGATTTTGGAATCTATATTTTTAAAGGAGGGGACATGCTCTCTTCAAATACACATTGATCATGTCAGTCTCTCCACCCCTGCAGTTGTTGTGGTTTGTAAACGATCAACTGTGTAGCAGATGTGACTCGACCTGGCTATCGATGGTTCCTCCACGCTGAAACTTGAGAGAAGGAAATTGGTTTAGAATGTGCCATCGGTGTCCATACAAACTTTGTTAGTTTCTTAACATACATGGGATTTAAAACTACATAAGATTATATCAGATTCAAAATATCATGCTTAGCCATACATTAAGCTATACAAACATATAAAAGAAATTTCGGATTTAATGTCTCCTTTTGTTCGTCAGTCCTAATTATTTATTAAGTTGTACGCTCGGTATGCAATGTTAAAAGTTAGGATTACTAGGCCTCGTTTGGTTCACGGATTCAAGGAAGTAGGAAATGAAAGTTGTTCCTTTCCTTTGTTTGGTAACCACAAACTTGGGAATCAATTTTCTCACAATAGGAAAAATTGGAGAGAATATGGTTCCACTCATGACCCATGGGATTGATTTTCCCTCCTCCTTTCCCAACATTTATTACAAAAGCTATGACAAAAGTAACCATGTGTTATTGCTTATTTTACAATTAATGTTATTTTTCATAATATTATTTTTATTTTATATGTAAGGATATTATTGGAACATTGCTATATTTTTGCTTTCCTTTCCTACACCAACCAAACAACGGAAAGGAAATGTGACAGGAATCCTACTTTCCCATTCCCATGGAAAATACAAAGGAATGCATTTCCTTTCCGTGAACCAAACGAGTCAGTCTCACACACATACACACACACATATATATATATTATGGTTGGTTAGGATTTGGGTCTCGAAATTACTATTCATTAGCCTACGTTAACAGTGATTTCGAAATCCAAACTCTAACATCGATTAATGTCGAGACACAAATTCTAATATCTATGTATATATATGTGAGATCCTAAAACTAAACATCTCTAAAAGTTAAATGAGGATGGGGAAATTTTTGCAAAAGTCTGGATTTGGAGGAATTTGTGTTATTCGTGATCCAAAAGATTAGTCCATTACATTATGACAAAAATGTCTACAAAATTCTCATGTACTCCTGACCCTGTTGTTCTTGATGCATTGACTAAGCGCGATAGATTGACTTTTGTGATAGAAGTAGATTTTCGACACCCAAATGTTAAATTAGGAGGCTCCAAACTCCATTAACATGTGCTCTCCTCTTCTATCATCATATGAGGTTCTCTCCTCATATTTGCTATTCTTGAAGATGAATTTGCTATCTTAAAGTTCGATAAGTGTTGAACAAAAATAAAGAAAATTTGACGAGTTTGCTCATATTTGAAAGTGTTAGCTGCTGCTCCTTTTGTTGAGCAAAAGCTCAAGTTCATAAAGTTTTAGTCCCACATCGGTTGGACAAAGCAACCAAGTGTGTATATATTACTTATCCCTCTTTTGTTTCATTAAAAGTTGTGTGTGGGAGCTCCATGGGCCACGCGTGCACCGCCGCCGCCCGGCCCGGTTTGGTTCGGACACGTGCCCACATCTGCGGACGCCGAATGCCGATCCGATTTCTTTCTCGGGTTCGGGCTGAGACCCTAAAGATTTTTTGCTCCTTTCAAATATTTCTGACCGTTACAAACCTTTTTAATTCCGTAACGTTTCATTTTCAGTCCAGGTTCAATGAACCATGTGCTGAAAACTCTTTGTAACGTTCGAATTAAATCAGCTTATTAAAACTGTGTTTAATTCTCCTGTCCATTGCAAGTCTATAAATGAGCTCTCCTTCTTATTCTCATGGCACAGAATATTTTCCTCTACAAAACTCTCTCGAATTTTTCGTTGCTCTCGAAAATCAGCTCTTCGTTGTTGCTCTGGGCAGAGCTAAGTCGGGGTCACCCTCTCCAAGTCGTGTGCGGCAAAGAGATTCCGGTAGACCGGGAATTTTACCACTAGGAGCGTTCGGATCCAGTCTGCACATAGACCCGGACTATCTCTTAGGGCAGTGCTTCGTGCGCGACTTCCCCGAAGGCCGGTAACATTTAATTAAGTCTATTATTTTGCAGATTTAAAAAACGAAAATTTGTTCAAAATTCCAACAATCTAAGAGATAGTTATTTCTAAAATAAAAATTGCTTGCTGAAATAAAATAAATTATTTACTGCCGCATCAAATTGCTTCCTGTCGTATAAACTGTGTATGCTGCATTCAACTATTTTTTGCTTGCCGCATCAAATTGCTTGCGGTTACAAATCAAAGTTACTCTGTTAAACATAAGTGGCTTTCATATATATAAAAGTTGCTTTGTTATACAAAGTTGCTTTGATTGATATACAAAAGTAGCTTTCATATACAAATATTAGCTTACTGTCATATCTTATTTTTTAGGCTTAATTGCACTTTGCTACCCTCAACTATTACCATTTTTCAACTTTGTACCCTGAACTATTTTTTGTAACAATTTGGTACCCAGATGTTATTTTGGACTAAAATGCCCCTACCCCTACCCCTAACCCTCCTCCCCTGCACGCTCCGGCCGCCCCCCCTGCTCACTCCGGCCGCCCCCCCCCCCCTCCCCCCCCCCCCCCCCCCGCCCCCCACCCCCCCCTCCCTGCTCACTCCGGCCGCCCGCCCGCCCCCGCCTCTCCCCTAGGCCGCGGCAGCACGGGATGAGGGGGCTGGGGAGGGAGGGCGGGGCAGGGGGTGGCCAAAGGTAGCAGGGGGTGGGGGGCGGGGGGGGGGGGGGGGGGGCGGAGCTAGCAGGGGGGGGGGGGGGGGCAGAGCTAGCAGGGGGGGTGGCCGGAGTGGGGAAGGGGGTGGAGGGAAGGAAGAGGGAAGGACATTTTCGAAATTTTTGAAAAATTAGGTATCAAGTTGAAAAAAAATAATAGTTGAGGTACCAATTTGTTACGAAAAAAAGTTTATGGTATCAAGTTGAAAAGGCGGAATAGTTGAGGGTAGCAAAGTGCAATTAAGCCTATTTTTTAAGCATTTTTTACTAGTTTTTCTCTGTGGGATATTTTTCCTCTGTGGGATAATTTTCCCTATTAGCTTATTTGCATATTAGATCACTGTCAATATCAAAACACTACATCTAAGTAAGCATATTAGCTTATTTGCCACTGTGGAAATTTTCCTAGATTACACAAGTTTGCTACAATATTAAAATTTACAAGTTTGTTACAACTTGTCCAATTTTTTTTTATACAACTTGATATATTTGCCTACAATATAATTTTTTGTTTGTTCAGAATTAAAATTTATTAGCAATTTTATTAGCAATTGTTCAGAATTAAATTCCTTTAACAATTGTTAGTACATCTTGACATTATTAGTTGATTATTCTCTTTTACTCAATATTTTTATTTAGGCTAAATAAAACATTAATTGGTTTAGTAAAATTCCTTTATTTTAAAGTTCTAAAGTTAAGATTTGTTTGAGAACAAGCCGAAAGGGCCCTTCTGTCAACAAGGCGAAAAAATCGTCTAAGCGACCGGTACTTAAGAGTTTCTAGTGAACCTCCGCTTGCTGGGATCCGGCCCCTACAGCTAACCCAACCTTATCAAAACTTGAAAAACTAAAATTTTAAAGGTCTATTACTAAAATCATTTTAATTGTTGATTTTAGTTTAAAGCTAACTTATTGAGTAAATAAAATTTTACAGACTTTAGAAACATGACTTCCAAGGAAGAGACTTTCTCTGCAAAGCCTACAAAATTTAATGGCACATATTTCAAGAGGTGGCAGAGCCAGATGAAATTTTGGCTTACCACTTTAGGCCTGATTTCTGTCATTGATGGGTCCACGCCCATCTCAAATGATTCTGATGAGACTGAGTCTGACGTAGGGATTTTCAAGTCCTCCTCTTCTACCAAATCCAAGACCCCTAAAGAAATAGACTATCATTGCTTCCACAGAATCTTAAGCGCTATGTCTGAGTCTCTCTACGACATATTTTTTGAATATAAAAGCGCTAAAGAACTATAGGATGCTTTGGAAGATGAGTATGGTTGTGATGATGCTGGAATTGATAAATTCAATTCCACCACATTCAACCAATATGTCATGGTAGATAACAAACCTATCAATGACCAAATCCATGAGTTCCAAGAACACCTTAGGCAGGTTCAAGCCAAGGGAACCTTTTTTTTTTTTCTACTGAGCACAAAATAGGATGCTTGATAGATAAACTCCCTCTTTCCTGGTCTAAAGTGGCAAAGGACCTACTACATCTACAAGGATCTATTACATACTCTCAAGCTCTACAGAGGATTAGAACTGAAGAGCAATATAGGTCCAAAATCAAAGCTAGGTCAAATGCCATAACTAAGGTAAACCTTGTAGAAAGCCATGCAAAACCTAGATCAAACAACCATCTCAAATCCAAGAAAAACTCCTTCAAAAAAGAAGCAGAGTTTTCAACCTCCTCACCAAAACCATCCTCACCAAAATCATCACCACCAAAACCCTCAACCCCAAAAACCTAGAAACTTTGGTCAGACTCAGGATCAAAGATGATTTTGTTTTGTGTGTGGTAGAACCAACCACACAGCCATCAACTGCTTCCAAAGGAAGAAAGAACCTATCCAGAACTCCTTCAAAGGAAAAGGCAAGCCAGAGGCTAACATGATTCTGAATGGGTCTTCCAGCTCCTTTAGGTCTGTAAGCTTCCAACCTGTAGTAAACCTGTCTTTCCATTCTGATGATTGGTGGTTGGATTCTGGAGCTAATGTTCACGTTTCATTTGATCGCTCCTGTTTTTCAACCTATCAGGAATCAGGTGGAGGAGGCGTGACTCTAGGAGATGGCTCAACGTCACAAATTGTAGGAAGAGAAAGAATAGATTTGAAGATGACATCAGAAAAAATTCTACCTCTCCATGATGTGCTTCATGTGCTGTCTGTTAGAAGAAATCTTGTTAGTGGATCACTCCTTGTAGCCTCAGGATACAAAATTATAATGGAGGCCAATAAAGTAGTTTTCTCTAAGAATGATTTGTTTGTGGGGAAAGGATTTGTGAAAGATGGACTCTTTACTTTAAGTACCATGAATAAAATTTCCAATCCTTCATTTATTGCAAATGTTGAATCATCAAATGTTGGCATGGTAGATTAGGTCATGTGAACTTAGGATCTATTAAAAGGATGATGAACTTAGATCTTATCCCTAAGACTCCGATAGATGATGAACACAAATATGAGATTTATGTTCAAGCCAAACACACTAGATTGCCTTTTAAATCTGTCTATAGGGATTCTGAACTCCTAGAACTTATCCATAGTGATATTTGTAATTCCAATAGGATTTGACCGAGGCGGTAGAAATACTTTGTTACTTTTATAGATGACCATTCAAAGTATTGTTATACCTATCTCCTTAAGACCAAAGATGAAGTTCTAGACAGATTCAAGGTCTAAATCTGAAGCTGAACCAGTTGGATAGGAAGATTAAGATCCTTAGATCAGATCGTGGTGGAGAGTATACCTCAAATGAAATGACTAACTTCTGTGAAGAGCATAAAATTATTCATGAGGTAACTGCTCCTTATTCACCACAATCCAATGGAGTTGCTGAAAGGAAGAATCGCACTCTTTTAGATATGGTAAATGCCATGCTTCTCAGCTCAGGTGCCCCTGACAATCTTTGGGGAGAAGCTTTATTGTCAGTCTGTATATTCTTAATAGGATACCCAGATAGACTAATGATAAGACACCATATGAGTTATGGAAAGGTCGGACCCCTAGGATTAATTACCTCAAAGTTTGGGGATGTCTAGCTAAAGTAGGAATTTCTGAACCCAAAAAGAGGAGAGGACTAAGATAGATGTATTCATAGGATATGCCCTAGATAGTAATGTCAATAGATTTCTTGTAATCTATTCTGAAGTAAATGAAATATCTAATAACACAATCATGAAGCTAGAGATGCAGTTTACTTTGAGAACTTTTTTTCATTCAAGGATAGAACCCCTTCATCTTCCTCTAACCCTTCTTACTCCGTCTACTAGTTCTCATGATCCAGTACCCAGTTCTCAACCTGAACAAGTCATAGAACCTAGAAGGAGTAAAGAGAAAGGATTGAAAAGAACTTAGGAGAAGGATTCTTACATTCTTGATAGAGGGTGATCCCTCAACTTATGAAGAAGCCATATCCTCTCCTGATGCTCCTTTCTGGAAGAAGCTATTAACAATGAGTACAACTCCATCATGGAGAACAATTAATACTTGGTTTTTGGCAGACATTCCTTTAGGCAGCAAACCAAATGGTGGTGTAAGTGGATCTTTAAGAAGAAACTTAGAGCGATGGTACCATAGAAAAAATATAAGGCTAGGCTAGTAGCCAAAGGATTTATCCAGAAAAAAGGATTAGATTATTTTGATACCTATTCTCCTGTTGCTAGGATTTCTCTATTAGAACCTCCTAGCCTTAGCTTCCATTCATGACTTGTCGATCCATCAAATGGATGTAAAGACAGCATTTCTAAATGGAGATTTAGAGGAAGAGATATATATGGAGCAACCTGAAAGTTTATTGCTAAAGGTCAAGAAAAGAAGGTTTGCAGATTAGTGAAATCTCTTTATGGCCTAAAGCAAGCTCCCAAGCAATGGCATAACAAATTTGACAAAGTCATTATAGAATTTGGTTTTATACCAAATGAATATGATAAATATTTGTATTCTAAAATACAAAATAAAAGTGTTATCTTATGCTTGTATGTTGATGATATCCTTATTTTAGGATCGTCACTGGAATTGATAAATAATACTAAGAATTATTTATCTAACCAGTTTGATATGAAAGACCTAGGTAAGACAAACCTGATCCTAGGAATGCAAGTGTCATGCAATGAGGGGATACTCTATCCTTAGCACATTCAATTGAGAAAATACTAAGGAAGTTTGAGTATTTTGACAAGAAACTGCCCTTACTCCTTTGATAGTAATGTTGTTTCTCAAGAAGAATGAAGGATCCCCTATAGAACAACATAGATATTCACAAATGATTGGGTCTTCATGTACATAACTAACAGGACCAGACCTGATATTG
>JANAVB010002397.1:3759474-3848903 GCA_029216955.1 Iris pallida
CGGCGCCGGATCGGACGCGTAGGGGGCACGTAGGGGTCGGCGCGCGTAGGGGTCGGCGGCGCCGGATCGGACGCGTAGGGGTCGACTGGATCGAAATAGGAGCCGAACCAGAGATAGAAGACCAAGCAGGGGCGGATCAACAGAACTTGGAAGCAACAAATTATATTGCTATTGATGCATCAACAGAACTTGGAAGCAACAAATTATGTTGCTATTGATGCATCAACAGAACTTGGAAGCAATATGTTGCTATTGATGCATCAACAAAACCAAGACTCCATGCATCACATGGGGTGCAACGTGCAAATCAGAGAAGCTCTCCAAGTGCTTGATATTGTGCTTCGAGAATTGCGCATGGAGAAGAAGCCCCCACGTTGAACCCCACCGACGTCGATCTGCACCTCAAGGACTGAGCTCTCTGGAAAAAAGAGATTTAGCCGTCGCGGCTAGGTTTTTTTTTTTTTTTTTTTTTCGGGAGATGGCGGCTAGGATTTTTCGGGAGGCTCTGATACCATGTATGAAATAATAATGCCTTGTTCTCATTGCTAGGGTTTCTTACAATAATATAGTGTCTACATTTGGGCTTATGGATATGGGCCATATTTACATTACAAATATAATCTAACAAATGAGTATGGAAGAAAATGATTGAGGAAGTTTTACATTATCTTGCATGTTCTGACTTTTTTGCACAAGTCTGGCATGTTTATGATTCTTTGAAACTCGTCTGATACACGTTGCGGTTATGTGTTATACATTGCTATTTAATCTTGGATCTAAAATAATTTTGATGGAAGAGACATCACTTGACAATATTTACATGAGAGTACAAATATTTTGTATTTTAGCTCTGAAGTGTGAAATATTAAGCATTCTATGAGAGGATAAAGGATGAAAAGCTAAGACCTATTCCAATATAAAGACACATAATTAGATATATAAATATAATTCTCGAGGAAAATGTCAAAATAATATTATCGTCTATAATACTTGTTAATTTGATAGGTTTTTGTTTTCTCTTGTGGGTTAAAAACAGGTTGTCCCAGATGCTGGTCATTCTGCTAATGAAACGGGAATTGCTGCCAGCTCGTGGCTGCCAATGAAAAACTGAAAAACATATTGAAGACAGGTGCGACTTCGCCATGAGTAGCTAGTTTCCATATACGTGTATAAGTTGCATAATCCCTAGAGCAGAAGCCATTTTACCATTTGTGTGTATTTGGTACTCATAATAAAAGGACTAAGTTTTCACTTATCTTAGTCTTAAATTTATGTATCTGGTCCTCAGTTATTTCTTGATAAATCATTTGTTCTAGTGGTTTGTGATATTCTGTTATATGAATTCTAGTTTCGCTGATGAAAGTTTCTTTTAATGAGGTGATGTAAAAAATACTACCGAGTTAATTAATTTCTTCTACATTTACAGAAGAGCAAATCAAATATATGAACCTTGTGGATGTCTCTGGCACGATTCTGTCTAATTACAAAAAAAGAAAGACCTCTATCCATAATGTTTTAAGCATGACATATTAAAAATTTACAATGCACCGAATTTTTAAAAATGCTAATATCTATGTAATTTTGTAGAAAATGTTTGGATAATTTTTATTGATGGACTACTTCACTACTTATAGGGAGTCTAGCTCCTCTACATACTCGATATTCCGATGTGGGACTAAAAGTCCCTTATTGATTCTCAACACTCCCCCTCAAGATGGGCGATAGATATTGATCATCCCCATCTTGTTACATAGCTTCGTCAGACTTAATAAACTAAGACCCTTAGTCAGATAGTCTGCAACTTGTTCTTCTGAGCGGACATGGTCAATCTTCAGTATCCCTTGTTCTAGCTTCTCCTTGATGAAGAATCGATCAATCTCGATGTGCTTCGTTCTGTTGTGCTGAACTGGATTGTTAGCTATACTTATTGCAGCTTGACTATCGCTCAGAAGACGTAATGGTGCTCCCTTGTCCAGCTTCAACTCTGTCAGCAACGCTTTCACCCACAGCAACTCTGACACTCCCAGAACCATTGCTCTGTATTCTGCTTCAGCTGTCGACCGTGCTACCACTGACTGTTTCTTGCTTCTCCATGAGACCAGATTTCCTTCTACAAAAATACAGTATCCCGTGGTAGACCTTCTGTCGTCTATGCAGCTCGCCCAGTCTGCATCACAGTATCCTTCAACTTCTATGCGTCCATTGTTCTTGAACCATAGCCCCTTTCCTGGCGTTCCTTTCAGATATCTCAAGATCTGAAATACTGCTTCCATATGACCCTTTTTTGGATCATGCATGTAGCGACTCACTACACTCACCGCAAATAAGATATTAGGGCGAGTGTGTCCCAGATAAATCAATCTCCCTACAAGTCTTTGATATCTTTCACGATCAACAGGCTCTCCTGCTTCTGCTCCAAACTTACACTTCTGGTCAATTGGAGTGACGGCTGCTTTGCATCCCAGCATCCCTGTCTCCTTCAGCAGATCTAGTACGTATTTTCTTTGTGATAGAACAATTTTCTGTTCGCCTTCACACACTTCGATACCTAGAAAGTACCTCATCGCTCCTAAATCCTTCACCTCAAACTCCTTCGCAAGTTTTGACTTCAGCTTAGTGATCTCGACTTCATCATCACCTGTGATCACTATATCATCCACATATACAGCAAGTATAGTGATGTGGCCTCTTGCAAGCTGGAGGAAGACCGTATGATCTGCATTTGTTTGACGGTATCCCATGCCTGTAACAGCCTTTCTGAATCTGTCAAACCAGGCTCGAGGAGATTGCTTGAGCCCGTATAACGACTTCTTTAGTTTACACACCTTTCCTTGCGACGTTCCTCCGTCTGGTTCCGTCGCGTAGCACCCTGGCGGGAGCTCCATGTATACTTCTTCTTGCAGGTCCCCATGAAGAAAGGCATTCTTCACATCCTGCTGGTATAGCTTCCACCCATAGTTCGCTGCAATGGAGACCAGAGTTCTCACGGTGCTCATTTTTGCTACTGGGGCAAACGTCTCATCATAGTCTATGCCATATGACTGTGTGAATCCTTTTGCAACTAACCTCGCCTTGTACCGCTCTACTTTTCCTTCTGGCGTCTCTTTCACTGTGTACACCCATTTGCATCCCACAGCTTTCTTTCCTTTGGGTAATGGAACCAGCTCCCATGTCTTATTTTTCTCCAGTGCCCCAAGTTCTTCCATCATTGCAGCTTTCCACCTTGGATCTTTCTTTGCTTCCTGCCAACACTTGAGCAACGAAGTAGAGTCTAACGATGCAATGAAGGCTCGATAATTCGAAGAAATATTAGAATAAGACAAGAAGTTGGCAATGTCATGTTCGTAATCATCAAAACGAGCAGGAGCCTTACCCGCATTGATGCGAGAAGATTTCCTTAAGGGAGCAATAGGTGGTGGAGAGATCATACCATCCGAGTCGGAGAGATCCGCATCAGAATCCGAGTGATTCAGTGCGGGGACAACATCTTCAAGAGTTGGAGCAGGAGTAGACGAGGGACTTGGTACAGTAGGCACAGGGCACGGCATAGGCACAGTACTGGACTTCTGTTGTCTCCTTCTGTAGACTTGGAGCTCCTTTTCCCTTGTCTGCTGCTCCCCCTGCATAACATATGTATCTTCTTCTTCATTCTCTGTATCTGAGTCACTGTGCTCTCCCCCTTTCGTCCAGTTTTCTACAACCGGATACGGAACCGATCCGACAACTACATTTGGGCTTATTATCTCCCCCTCACATCTAACACCATCAGTGTTAGGTGTGTCACCAAATGCTGAACCTTCATCCGAACCATAGTATGGTTCGAGTTCTCTGAATGTAACGTCCATGCTTACAAACATCTTCCGCTCGACTGGACTCCAACAGGCATATCCCTTCTGAGTTGTCGTGTAACCGACAAAGACACATTTAACTGCTCTAGGATCCAGTTTGCCAACACCTGGCCTATTATCTTGGACAAAGCATACACATCCAAAAACTTTCGGTGGAACAGTGTATGTAGTTGCCCCAGTAAGCATCTCCAACGGTGTCTTCCAGTCCAATATTTGAGATGGCATTCTGTTGTTGAGATAAGAGGCTGTCAATATAGCCTACCCCCATAAGTGTTTCGGGACATTCATAGCCAGCATCATCGTCCGTGCGACTTCCAGCAGGTGTCTGTTCTTTCGTTCAGCCACACCATTTTGTGCCGGAGTATAAGCACATGAAGTTTGATGTAGTATTCCATGAGTGGAAAATATTCAGCAACCCTCTTATTAGTATACTCCGTCCCATTGTCAGACCGAAAATACTTAATTTTAGTGCCATATTGTATTTCCACCCAGCGATGAAAGTCCCGAAAGGCCTCAAGGACGTCACTTTTATTCTTCATAAGGTAGACCCATGTCACGCGGGTATAACAGTCAATAAAGGTGACGAACCATCGAAAACCGTTAATTCCGGTTGTAGGACAAGGGCCCCATACGTCCGAATGTATCATGTCAAAAACAACTGAACTCCTATTCCCCGAGCTCACATACGAGCTTCTGGTATATTTTTCCAACTCACAAGCATTACAAAATAACTTCGCTTTATTAGCCCTTTGATATAAGGACGGATACATTCGACTAATAACTTTAAAAAGGAATGACCGATACGCTGGTGGTGGAGTAGCAAGTCGGCTTCAACAATGTGACAGGAAGCTTCTGGTTGTGTGTCTGCTACCAAGGATGCCAATGCGTTGTCCAGTCCAGTCCTGTCTAAATACCACAGCCCCTTATGCCATGTGCCAGTCCCAAGTCGTCGTCCTGTCCCCTTCTCCTGAAAAGTCACCGTAGGAATGTCAAAGGAAACAGTACAGTTAAGATCAAGTATAATGGCACTAATTGATAGAAGATTGACAGGAAAAGACGGAGCATGTAAGACATTGGTTAGAGTGATGGAAGGGGTGCATGCGACAGTGCCTTTACCCATTACAGGGCTGGATGTACCATCAGCGGTCTGAATACTCTCCGGCAATGGTAGGTGAGTATAGTCCTGAAACGTACTACGGGATCCCGTGACATGGCGAGATGTCCCAGAGTCCATAATCCATCCTGGCTGATGGACAGATGCAAGAGTACGTGCAGGATTATCGGTGCTGGTTTGGGCAAAGCAAGTGATGTGATCCCCCGAGGTAGAAGACGCCCCAGGTCTGTCGGCCGAACCCAGCTTTGTGCCTCGCAAGTTCTCAAGGAACTTCCGCTCAAGCGGGGTTATTTCAGCCAGTTGATTCTCTTCCCCTTCTTCTGCCAGATTTGCTTTGTGTCCGCCCCTTCTACCAGCATATCCTCCTCGACTATCACGTCGGCCTCCACAACCCCGTCCTCGATCAGTATACTGATTTTGCAAAGGTTTTGGACAAAATCGGATGTAATGTCCGAAGTCACCACAATTGTGGCAAACCCACCCACAGATGGAGGTTGATTGAAGGCAGCAAGGGTAGACTTTTCAACCTCGGCTTGCTCCCCCTGGTAGGAGTCCTTGTTGGACATCAACTTCAGTCGAGCTTCTTCCTGTGTCATGACGGCTATAGCTTCTTCCAAGGTCGGAAGCGTGGGTTGGGATAGGAGGATATTCCGTCTTTGCTCAAACACAGGGTATAGTCCCTTCAGGAATTTCATCATACGCTGCCGCGAAATATAAGCCAGGAACATCTGAAAGTACTTTGCGAATGCCGGTTCGACTTGTGCATCTTCCATCCCAAGAGGATCATAATGATCCAGATCAGACCAGTACTTCTTCAACAGGGCTGCGTACTCAGAGATTGTACGTTCGTCTTGGGCCACCCTATCGAGTTCATCTTGCAGTTGAAAGACCCGCATAGGGTTGTCCGAGCCGGAGTACATATCTTTTAGAGTCCGCCATATATCAGCAGCAGCCTCTATTGCCTCGACATTGTCCGACACCTGGTCGGTTAATGAGGCAGTCAACCACCCAGCTACTACGTTGTTGACAATCTCCCAAACAGCAAACTCCTTTGCGGAGTGATCGGCTGGCGCCTTGGCTTGGCCAGTGACATAGCCAACCAAGCCACGTCCCTTCAGCGTCCGCATCGCCTGCCGCGACCACTTCAAGTAGTTGGACGTTTCTTCCAACTTCGTCTCCAGCTTCTCCATCTTCCCCATTTTGTAAGGTGATGGATCCACATCAGTATGGATCACACGTGGAGTTGCCTCGGTTAATCTCTTTGATAAGATATCATCAACCAAGGCCTTCATCTCTTCGGCCGTCAGTTTGCCACTGATCGAATCCATGGCTTCTTCAACTGTGAACCCTATTCGTCGTCTTCTTCGTCGTCTTCGACGTCGGAGGCTGCAACTTCGGAGTCTGCAACTTACCCAACTATGTCGTCTTCGTCGTCTTCTTCGACGCCAGAGACTTTACGAATGCGCTACTAACTTGGCCAGCACCGGCGCGCACATGTAAAGTGAACACGTCAGGACACCAGAGAAGACATGATCAGTCTCTGTACAGATCCCGATGTGAAGAAGAAATAACAAAGAAAGCATTTGTTAGTTCCAAACGGCGTAAGCGAGGAACAGAGTTGGTGCAAATAAAGCATTTGGCAGCCGTCTGTCTTCGAAAGACGCCGTTTTTTTTTTGTTTTTTTTTCCAGAAAAAAAGAGGACGGCTAGGGTTGTAGGAGATTGAAAGGCTAGGGTTAGACATGGTGGTGGCTAGGGTTAGGGTTTGGAAAAGGGGGGCTGCTGGAGGTCGGGAAGGGGGGGGGTGCTGCTGCTGGTGGTCGGAGGGGGGGGGGGTTCTGCTGGTTGTCGGGGGGGGGGGGGGCTGCTGGTGGTCGGGGGGTCGGCGAGGGGGCGGGGGGTCGGCAAGAGAGGGTGGCCGCTGGTGTAGGTCGGCGAGGGGGGGTTCTGCTGGTCGGGGGGGGGGGGGGGGGCTGCTGGTGGTCGGGGGGGGGTCGGCGAGGGGGGGGGGGTCGGCAAGAGGGGGGGGTGGCCGCTGGTGTAGGTCGGCGAGGGGGGGGGGGGGGGGGGGGGGGGCGGGGGGGGGGGGGGGGTCGGGGGGGGGGGGGGGGGGGGGGGGGGGGGGGGGGTCGGCAAGGGGGCGGGGGGTGGGGGGAAATTTTTTTTTTTTTTTTGTGGAGTGAGAGAGAGGGTTATGGCTCTGTTACCATGTAGAAAATAATGTTTGGATAATTTTTATTGATGGACAACTTCACTACTTATAGGGAGTCTAGCTCCTCTACATACTCGATATTCCGATGTGGGACTAAAAGTCCCTTATTGATTCTCAACAAATTTTCAATTTGGTACTCTTCCCATCCTTAAATTACTTCGCAAAGACCCACAAGGCATGCACACTTGCTGACACTTCCACAGCTTTCATGAAACAAAATGGATTATTTAGCTGCGTTATAATGCATTACATTTCCCTAAATAGATGCTTCATCCCAAGCATGAAGCTTTTCTTCCATTCAGTTACATAAGGGCTGATCCTTTGTAAGATGAGCAAATATGGTATCCTTTTGCTTTTGTAGCCTTGATTTTGGCACTAAGTTGATAATTTCACAACCATAGGTCCATTACTTGAGATGGCCAGCTAGAATTATCAGATACAGGTTCACTCCCTTTTTCAAACTTGACATCTAGTCACGAAAGAGCAGATTGACGCAGGGAGAGCAGGTGGCGAATCCGATCCTACATCGAGAAACGAGTTTAGGGCACTGGGAGCAGTAGGGCCATTTTAGACAGTGACTCATTGGTTGGGGTCTCAGGATGCACAAAACAATGGCCAGAATTAGCACATTGACCTGAAACATAAGTTAGATCAGTCTCATGTAAGCGACAAATTGTTGCAGAAACTTTACCTTCAGGTAATGTTTTGACGTATTATTTGCGGGATCTTGATATCAAAGTGATGATAGTGTTTAGTGTATTCATCATTTTAGACTTCAGTATTTCAACTCCAAATGCCTTTATTTTGGTTCCAGTGCCATGCCTTCCTATATCACCCAGTGTTCTTAAAAAAGACTGGTTGGTCGAATAATCAGTCGCTTAATCGAATTAATCTGAAGATTTCACCTGCGGTCGACCAAGCCCGGTTAATTGTTAAACAGCCATGGACTGAGCGATAGTGAGAAACCTTTATATAAGATTGATACCACCCAAGTACAGAGTCACTTTTGTATACAGATACCCCTCCTGGATGTATATATTTTTCACATAATACTCGTATACCAAAGAATTGTAAGGTTGGAGAAAGACAATATTTGTTATGAAATATGCATTATTTAACCGTTTTGGTTACGCAAATTCCTAATTGAGTTGATATTTGCAGTTGTTAATACATGAATTCAGAATTCATTTCTTGGATATATACATACCTTTCTATTTTATGTGTGTTTCTTTCTTTTGTTGCATATATGCCTGTAGTTGATACTTATGTCTAGTAATTGCAAGGGCGTTCGGTTCACAAATTTGTAGTAAGAGAGTATCTATTTTCTTATAGCAAAACCTTGTCATTTTCCTTGTCCGTCTAGATAGAGTACAATTTCCAATTGTTAGCTTCTTCTCTGATTGTACTAGCTTAACTATATGTCCAATAAGATCCTTCGGGGTTCCCTGCCTATAATTACCTTAACCTGAGATCTACAGCAACTTAGATAGGTTCATTTAAGTTGGCATCGGGTTGATAGTTGGTCACTCCTGTGGAGATGTGCTTGTTAATGTTAGCTGATCATTTTTTTGGGAGAAGGGTCTTGATTGAGTAATTTTTCTAGAAACCAATCTCTAATCACATATTATGCTTGCCCTTCAGTTCTAGATTGCAAGTTTCATTGTTCCATTTCAGTCTGAATACAGTTTGTTGAGGATCGATATGTTAAGACGCTGAAGTCTCATTGGCACTTGAGGCCAACTATGCACCGTGGAAAAAAGCATGCTATGCTTCACTTAATTGTTTACAAGTTAGAAGTTAATTGACTTGGATGCTCAATAAAGATGGTTAAAGAAAAGTTATTCTGTATAATCCAGTCCTTGAAGCCTAGTGCAGGAAAAACTTGTTTACCTGTGCTATTATAATTACGACTCCCACCAGGCGGCACATATGTAAGTTAAAGCTCAAAGTTCCTTCAAATTTAGTGCCTGCCCCGTCAAGATATTATAAACTATCTGTAGAAAACAAGCAACCAGATATTGTGATATGGGTCTATATTAGGTTCCAAGAAGAGAGGAGAGGTATCAGCAAGCACACGATCGCTCCAATTTGAATGACCAAGATGGCAATGATGAATAATATGTACTAGATTTGGTCAAGGATACAGTTTAGCACAATATGACATTTTACCTTAAGTTCTTTATGTTGACGTGAATAACTTACCGATCTGAATATGGAAATGCTATTTGATAAATGGAGCACTTTGTGTTTAGATGCAATTGTAGAGAATAATAATGGGATAATTTTATTGATAGGCTATTGCCACTACTTATAGAGGGTCCAACTCCTCTTCACAATACATCTTCCGATGTGGGACTAAAGTCCCTTATTGGTTCTCAACACTCCCCCTCAAGATGGGCGATAGATATTAATCATCCCTATCTTGTTACATAACTTTGACAGACTCAATGAACTAAGACCTTAGTCAGACAGTCTGCAACTTGTTCTTCTGAGCGAACATGGTCAATCTTCAGTATCCCTTATTCCAGCTTCTCCTTGATGAAGAATCGATCGATCTCGATGTGCTTCGTTCTGTCGTGCTGAACTGGGTTGTTAGCTATACTTATTGCAGCTTGACTATCGCTCAGAAGATGTAACGGTGCTCCCTTGTCCAGCTTCAACTCTGTCAGCAGGGCTTTCACCCACAACAACTCTGACACTCCCAGAGCCATTGCTCTGTATTCTGCTTCAGCTGACGACCGTACTACCACTGACTGTTTCTTGCTCCTCCATGAGACCAGGTTTCCTCCTACAAAAATACAGTACCCCGTGGTAGACCTTCTGTCGTCTATACAGTTTGTCCATCTGCATCGCAGTATCCCTCAACTTCTATGCGTCCATTCTTCTTGAACCATAGTCCTTTTTCCGGCGTCCCTTTCAGATATCTCAAGATCTGAAACACTGCTTCCATATGACCCGTTCTTGGATCATGCATGTAGCGACTCACTACACTTACCACAAATGAGATATCAGGGCGAGTGTGTCCCAGATAAATCAATCTCCCTACAAGTCTTTGATACCTTTCACGATCAACAGGCTCTCCTGCTTCTGCTCCCAACTTGCACTTCTGGTCAATTGGAGTGACTGCTGCTTTGCATCCCAGCATCCTGTCTCCTTTAGCAGATCTAATACGTATTTTCTTTGTGAGAGAACAATTCCTTGTTCGCCGTCACACACCTCGATACCCAGAAAGTACCTCATTGCTCCTAAATCCTTCACCTCAAACTCTTTTGCGAGTTTTGACTTCAGCTTAGTAATCTCGACTTCATCATCACCTGTGATTACTATCATCCACAGAAGCATATAGTGATGTGGCCTCTTGCATGCTGGAGAAAGACCGTATGATCTGCATTTGTTTGATGGTATCCCATGCCTATAACAGCCTTTCTGAATATGTCAAACCAGGCTCGAGGAGATTGCTTGAGCCCTATAGCGACTTCTTTAGTTTACACACTTTACCATGCGACGTCCCTCCGTCTGATTCTGTCGCGTAGCACCTTGGCGGGGGTTCCATGTATACTTCTTCTTGCAAGTCCCCATGGAGAAAGGCATTCTTCACATCTAACTGATATAGCTTCCACCCATAGTTTGCTGCAATGGAAACCAGAGTTCTCACCGTGCTCATCTTTGCTACTGGGACAAACGTCTCATCATAGTCGATGCCATATGATTGTGTGTATCCTTTTGCAATCAACCTCGCCTTGTACCGCTCTACTTTTGCTTCTGGAGTCTCCTTCACTGTGTACACCCATTTGCATCCCACAGCTTTCTTCCCTTTAGGTAATGGAACCAGCTCCATGTCTTATTTTTCTCTAATGCCCCAAGTTCTTCCATCATTGCGGCTTTCCACCTTGGATCTTTCTTTGCTTCCTGCCAACACTTAGGCAAAGAAGTAGAGTCTAACAATGCAATGAAGGCTCGATAATTCGAAGAAATGTTAGAATAAGACAAGAAGTTGGCAATGTCATGTTCATAATCATCATACCGACTAGGAGCCTTACATGTATTGATGCGAGAAGATCTCCTTAAGAGAGCAATAGGTGGTGGAGAGATCATACCATCCGAGTTGGAGAGATCTGCATCAGAATCAGAGTGATTCAGTGCGGGGGCAACATCTTCAAGAGTTGGGACAGGAGTAGACGAGGGACTTGGTACAGTAGGCACTGGGCAGGGACTTGGTACAATAGGCACTGACGGCAGAGTACTGGACTTCTGCAGCTCTTTTTCCCTTGTCTGCTTCTCCCCCTGCGTAACATATGTATCTTCTTCTTCATTCTCCGTATCGGAGTCACTGCTCTCGCCTCTTCCATCCAATTTTCCACGACCGGGCACGGGACTGATCCGACTACCACGTTTGGACTTATTATCTCCTCCTCACGTCTAACACCCGTTGTGTTAGATGTGTCACCAAACGCTGAACCTTCATCCGAACCATAGTATGGTTCCTGCTCTCTGAATGTAACGTTCATGCTTACAAACAGCTTCCGCTCAACTGGGCTCCAACATGCATATCCCTTCTGAGTCGCCGTGTACCGACAAAGACACACTTAACCGCTCTAGGATCCAGTTTGCCAACTCCTGGCCTATTATCTTGGACAAAACACACACACCCAAATACTTTCGGTGGAACAGTGTACGTTGTTGCACCAGTAAGCATCTCCAACGGTGTCTTCCAGTCCAATACCTGGGATGACATTCTGTTGATGAGATAAGAGGCCGTCAATACAGTCTGCCCCCATAAGTGTTTCGGGACATTCATAGCCAGCATCATCGTCCGTGCGACCTCCAGCAGGTGCCTGTTCTTCCGTTCGGCCACACCATTTTGTGCCGGTGTATAGGCACATGAAGTTTGATGTAGTATTCCATGAGTGGATAAATACTCAGCAACCCTCTTATTAGTATACTCCGTCCCATTGTCAGACCGTAGACACTTAATTTTGGCGGTATATTGTGTTTTCACCCGGCGATGAAAATCCTGAAAAGTCTCAAAGACGTCACTTTTATTCTTCATAAGGTAGACCCATGTCACGCGGGTATAACAGTCAATAAAAGTGACGAACCATCGAAAATCGTTAATGCCGGTTGTAGGACAAGAGCCCTATACGTCCAAATGTATCATATTGAATGCAGCTGAACTCTTATTCCCCGAGCTCACATACGTGCTTCTGGTATGTTTTCCTAGCTCACATGCATTACAAAATAATTTCTCTTTATTAGCCCTTTGATATAAGGATGGATATATTCGATTAATAACTTTGAAGGAAGAATGCCCGACACGCTAGTGGTGGAGGAGCAATTCGTCTTCTACACTGCGACGTGAAGCGTCCGGTTGTGCGTCTGCAACTAGAGATGCCAATGCTTTGTCCAGTCTGGTGAGAGTGATGGAAGGGGTGCATGCGACAGTGAATAGTCCTGGAGCTCACCGCGGGATCCCGTGACATGGCGAGATGCCCCAAGTCCATAATCCAACCTGGCTGATGGACAGATGCAAGAGCACGCGCAGGTAAACCTGTGCTGGTTTGGGCAAAGCAAGTGATGTGATCCTCCGAGGTAGATGACGTCCTAGGAGTGACTTGACTGTCGTCTGAACCCAACTTCGTGCCTCGTAACCTCGCAAGGAACTCCCTCTCAAGAGGGTTATTTCAGCCAGTTGGTTTTCTCCCCTTTCTTCTGCCAGATTTGCTTTGTATCCTCCAAAATAATTTCCTTTTCGACCAGCATATTCGTCTCTACTACCACGACGTCCTCCACGGCCCCGTCCGCGATTACTCGACTGACTTCGCAGGGGTTTAGGACAAAATCTGATGTAATGCCGTGAGTCACCACAGTTGTGGCAGACACCGCCCACAGAGGAGGGCTGATTGAATGCGGCAAGGGCAGACTTGTCAACAGCAACTTGCTCCCCCTGGAAGTAGCCCTTGTTGGGCATCAACTTCAATCGAGCTTCTTCTTGCGCCATGGCAACTATGGCTTCTTCCAAGGATGGAAGCTGGGTTTGTGCTAGAAACATTCCTTCTCAGCTCAAACACATAATTGAGCCCCTTCAAAAACTTCATCATCCGCTTACGCGAAATATAATCCAGGAACATCTGAAATTATTTTGCAAATGCTGGTTCGACCTGCGTATATTCCATCCCAAGAGGATCATAGTGATCCAGATCAGACCAGTACTTCTTCAACAGAGCTGCGTACTCAGAGATGGTACATTCGTCTTGTGCCACCTATCGAGTTCATCCTGCAGTTGGAAGACCCGCATAGGGTTGCCCGAGCCTGAGTACATATCCTTCAAAATCTGCCATATATCAGCAGCAGCCTCCATCGCCTCTACATTACCCGACACCTGTTCGGTCAATGAGGCTGTCAACCACCCAGCCACTACGTTGTTGACAATCTCCCAAACAGCAAACTCCTTTGAGGGGTCGACTGGTGCCTTGGTTTGGCCATTAACATAGCCAACCAAGCCACGTCCCCTCAGCGTCCGCATCGTCTGCCGTGACCACTTCAAGTAGTTGGACGTTCCTTCCAACTTTGTCTCCAGCTTTTCCAACTTTCCCATTTTGTAGGGTGACGGATCCACATCAGTATAGGTCACACGTGGGGTCGCCTCGGTTAATCTCTTTGATAAGATATCATCAACCAAGGCCTTCATCTCTTCTGCCGTCAATTTACCACCGATTGAATCCATGGCGTCTTCGTCGTCGTCTTCGTCGTCGTCTTCGTCGTCGTCAAAGTCTTCAACAGAGACTTGACGAATGCGCTGTGAACTTGGCCAACACCGACGCACGCATGTAGATCCCGATATGAAAATCGGGGATGGAAAACAAATACAACATTTGATAATTCCAGACGGCGGAATCTAGGAAATATGATGCAAATAAAGCATTTGACTGTCATCTGTCTTCGAAATACGCCCTTTTTCATTCTTTTTTTTTCTCTTTTTTTTTCTTTTTTTTTTGAAAAGATGGGGTGGGTTGTAACGTCCCAGTCCCAAAATACGTAGGACCAAGTACGTAGACATGCCAGCTGTATACATACGAAGTACAGAGGCCTTGTATGTATACATAAGCTGTAAAATGTAGTAATCCAAGACAAACTAAATCTCATCCACAATGAAAAGAATAATAATATAAAAATCAACTTGGATATTTGATACAATCGTTGGGCGGAGACAAAGTCCACTACCAACTATCCCAATGAAAGAAATGTACAATAAATCGAGCGATAAAAATGGCAAGACGAACCAAGCGCAATTGTCTTCGTAGGAATGGAGAAGACCACGGCCTTAGCTAGAATACCTGCGGAAGACATGAACACACACCTGGGAAAAAACCAGGTCCTCAGACGGACGTAGCAAGATACAGGAAGAACAAGCTAATATGAACTGTCAGAATAATAAAATAATATATAAAGACTATCCTAGACACAAATATGCAAAGGAGATTCTAACCGCCTAATGTGCAATTTAGAGGACAACTTTCATGCGCAAGGGTGGGATTTTAGGCTATGTGTACGTAACTGGCATCCTGTCATCTGTATCCTGCCGTAACGTCCAAAATGTCAGAGGGTATCTGCAAATAATCGTCACAGTTCCATCCGGAGACTGTGGGTTACCTGTTTGGATTCCCATACGCACTAGCGACTGTCCTCCCCCAATTTTTCCACACTGTTCAAGTCATGTCCATGGCTCGCCCAGTTTTGTAACTACTTGAGTCTCTAAAACCCTAATCATAGCAGTTACGAATATCTACCGTCACACGACTTTAGAGATAGCTAGTCAATAAGTCGTGCCCCTAGTAACATGTCTCAAACCGTGTAGTGTAAGTGTCATGGCCAACGGAGATATAAAAATATCCGCAATAGGAGGGTAGTCCGCTAACACTAAGTTATCATGCATATAATAAAAATAAAACGACTAATAAAGTCGTTTGCACCCAAGTATGGCTTGGACGCGCAGTTTATAACAAAGGAAACTAACAATATGAAATAAAATAAATAATGTAGAAAATAAATAATTTGACAGTAAATTAGCAAGGTATACTTGCCTGTTGCGACGCCTGGTGTGGTGCTATGATCATGTGGCATGGAGTATGACTGCGATGTTACAACTAGCATGACGGCCTCGGATGATGGCTGGACAGTTCCACCGGGTCCAGAACGGTCCAATTAGGCTAGAGTCGACATAAGGGAGCACAAAGTTGGCCAAGGAATATGAATAATGGTCCTAGTCACGGACAAGGAAAGAACCGAAGGAAATTTGGAAATAAGTACATATATTATTATATTTTTTTTTTGAAAATATTTATAATACTTAGAAACTATATTTTTAGATAAATATTTTGTAATAGTGGGGAGCAATAAAAATATTTTTTTAGATAAATATTTGAGAAATACTAGAAAATTATTTTATACTTTGGAAACTACATTTTTATTGCCCAAGGTATTTTAGATAATATCTACATGAAAATCATAATTTAAAAACTACCCTTTCATTAGTCAAAATATTTTTAAGTATTACTTTGTATTTCAACAAAATAGGTTAAAACTAAAATTTGAGAATAGATGTAGAATCAATTTCCAAAATACAATATTTTGTTTGCTATAGTGCAAATTAGAAGTATTAATTATAACTTTAACAACAATATTATTTGTAAAGATACTAATAACTACATGAGACATAATAATAATAATAAATTAATATACACAAAAAAATTGTATTAAAAATATTAAACTTAAGTTGTTACTTTCCTTTCTTCAAAAGAAAGGACAGAAAGAAAGAAGAGAGAGAGAGGGAAAGCGAGAGGGAGGAAGAGGGAAGGAGAAGAGGGAAGCGGGGAGGCGAGGAGGAGGCGTCGGCAGTGGCCGGCGCAGCGGCGGAGGAGAACGGGGCGTGGAGGCCTGGGAAGGAGGCTCAGTTGCGGGAAATTTCGGGGGTGCGGCGCTCGGGAGGTCGAAAAAAGGGGCTCGCATGGGCGGCGCTCCGATGGAGGGCGCTGGGGTTTGGTGAGCGGAGGCGGGGTTCCGGCCGGGGCCGTAGCGGTGGGCAGAGATGGCCTCGGGCGGCGCGCTGGGTTCTCGCGCGCGCGGACGACGGCCGGAGTCGGGGACAGGTCGGGCGAGAGAGGGAGAGGCGGCGCTGATGGGGCTCGCGGCTTCGAGATGGACGGCGGCCAGGTCAAGGACGCGGTGCTCCTTGTTGGGAGCTGTCGGCGGAGATCGCCGGTCGGCGCGCCACGGAAGAGGAGGAGTAGAGGGGTTTTTGAGGGGAAGAGGCGGTGGGTCGACGGAGCTGCGGCTCGACACGCGGTGGTTGGAAGGAGAACCAGAGGGAGCTGGCGACAGATCCACCGGCGGTGGACGCTGATGGCTCGGCGGGCTTCTGCGCGTGTTCTCGTGGTGGCGCGGGCTCGCCGGCGGAAGGAACCGGTGGTGACACGAGCGGAAGGCTACGGCGGTGCCCGATCCACAGGGACGGGGAGGCACCGGTTCGCGGTGGCGCAGGAGCGACTGTCGCCGGATTGGCCGGAGTCAGGTGAGGGTTTTTCCCCTCCTCCTTCTTGGTGGTTTCTGTTTGGGTTGTGGTGGTTGGGACTACGGTGATGGAGGCTGGCGGTGGCTGGTTTGTGTGTGGCCGTGATGTGGGTGTCAATGGACGGTCGAAAAAAGACGGGCTGGGAGTGGTGATGATGACGGAGATGGTGGCCACAGTGCGGTGGTGATGACAGTAATGGCGGTTATGGGCTGGTGGTGAACGGTCGAGAGAGGAGGCGTGATGGTCGAGGAAGGGTCGGGTGTCTGTGGGACAGGCCGTGGTCGAGGATCGGGAGGGAGCAGAGGAGGTGGTGCACGGGTTAGGGGCGATAGGCTGGAGTGGGTGCTGGATTAATTGGGCGGTGATGTGGTCTGTCTGATACGGGAAGCCGAGGGGAGGCCATGCAGAAGATGGATGGCTGGGTCGGGTTTAGGCTTAGGTTTTGATATTTGGTTCGTGTCGGGGGTTGTCCGACACGCAGATGATAATGTAAATGTAAATATGGAATAAGACGGGGAGGGAATGTAATGCCCCGCTCCGCACGAGGCATTTGGTTGGCTTGTTGGATGGGATCAGAATATTGGACCATGACTTATGTTGAGAACCAAGAGAGTTGAGACTGATGCAGTCTCTCTGAGCTGGCTAGACGGATTAAGTGTTGGAACGTGGCTCGCTGGTGGAGCTACGCTTAGGGGGAATGTGTGCAACCAGAATAAGAAGAACCTTTTGTGCAGGCAAGTGGAACTGTCCTCCTTCCTCCTTATTCCTGCATGCTTAATAAATGGAATAACGTGATGCTATGAATATGAATATGTTCCGTTTCTTACCTTGAATGTTGAATAATTGTGATGCGAAGCTTTAGTTGCTAAATCGATAGAGATGCCTATGCTGGAAATCATTGAATGAATAACACATGAACTTTGAGTTGCTGAACGAATCACACTAGAACTGCTAATATAACATGATGCCGAGAATGAATTGATAATGTCCCTTTTTGCTTAATGTCGATGAAATGAATGAATCACTTGAATAATGAGATGCTGCGTGAATAATACATGAGAAAAGAATCGAATATGCTATTGTTCCTATGAAATGAATGAAATGCTACAGGTCCCTTCGAAATGAATGAATGCTATTGTTCCTCCTTAGAAGGAACATAATGAGAAATGTTACAATGAAGCAATGAATGAAAATTGATGAGGCTTGGGATCATTGAGATCACCAAATGAAATGATGGTAATGTTGGGAATGAATAAGTCATCGAACATGACTTGAATGAGATGAATGATGATGCACTGTTGTCTTTACTTTAATATTTCACCATGCATTTTATGTTCACGATTGAGTCGGACACGCATTCGCATGGTCATAGGACAACTTATGCATAAGTGATGGGGATATGTTTTCTCGGACGGTACCCCGGGACGTTAGGGCGACCGATCCGGCCTAGGAGAAAACATTGGCGTGCCAGTAGGGGCACGGGTTTTGCGAGGCATCCTTTGGGGCTAGCTACCTTCTCTGGAGTCATCGCATTACCAATGAAGACCTATATGGCAACGTCCGTATGGTTAAACACCAGTGACCATGTAGTCAGGATGCATGCTAATGAATGTCTTATGCAGGCAGAGTAAGTATATCTGCTAACCTGTATTTGATGCAGTTATGAGGGAGTCGGCTATCGGTAAGAAATCACTTAAATGTGATAATTCAATATATGTGTTGGTTTAACTTGCATGCTTACGTTCCAAATAAGTAAATGATGCTGTATGTAGCCTTTCAGTATGAGATCCTGCTTAACATGTTAAATTCAGTATGCTAGAAAGATGTCATGCTATAATCATTGCTCAAACACAACATACATGCTAAGAGATGCTTGAAGTGCGAACTGTTATAACATGTTTAAGATGTTAATGTTAACGATGCCTCAATGATGCCTTTTCATGATAACACTTAGTATGCCTCAATGATGCCTTTGCATGATAACACCAAGAATTCTAAAATAATATGTCCACATGAATGCTACTAAGAATATGTTTACATGCTTCACTATGATTATTGCCCATGAACTGTAAACTGATGCTAGGCCCCAAATAGAAAGATCATTGTAATAAATGCTTGCTTAAATGATCACTTAAATGTTGGTTTAGGCGAGTGGGTTGGATTCTGCTCGCCAGTGCATAGATGATGTGCTGACCCACGTTTTGTGGGCAGGTGCTCGTGCTTGGAATATTCTACACACGAAGATTGGCTTGATTGGTCCCGCGGCATCGAAGATTTGTTGGGCATACAAGAGCTCTCCTTGCACAAAATGAAGTCTTCTGTTTATAAAGGGCATAATGTATGGAACATTGTAATCAGTTGTACCAGTGAGATTGTAAGCCAAGTCAGTATATCGAGTTGTAATCCAATGTATCCAAGTATCAAATGTAAACTTTGTAGCATTGCTCAGTTGGCTTCCAATGTAAAGTGAGATGTATTGTAAGCATTGTACTTCAACAAGTCTTGTACTCTTCTTTAATTATCAATAAAGTGAATAAAGTTCTGTATATCTCTGTATGACTTCAAGTTATCCTTTTATCTCCGCTGCTATAAAGAAACTGATGTGTTTCTATTCAATCAGAAAGATTGTCCTCACTAAATTCAATTTGTCTGCTTCTGCCGCTGCGATGTGTTCCTATCTGAAGATTATCGATTATGTACCATATTTGCCTTGTACAAGTGCAACACCAGACTTGTACGGCATCACGCCCATGCGAGGACGATCGATTCCAAGAGATAATTATGTGATTAAATGACTCTATGAATCGGGGCATGACAAATTTGTATCAGAGCACGGCTTTACGTCCTTGGTCTCTTCTTTGATTCGTTTCAAATCAAAGTTGCATCGACGATTAACCAAAGTTGCTTCCGCGACCACTCAACGTTGCTTCCGCGATTAAATCAAAGATTGCTTCCGCGATTATGCTGTCGTTGTTCTACCATCATCCTACGTTGTTCGTGTCTGAAAGTTCATTGACCCTCTTGGCTGCTCACTGGATGTTCATACAATAAGTCTATCTACATTGTGATGCCCCTGAATAAATGATTGTTGTTGGTTTGGACACAAATATCCCAACAATGCCTCGATGCCATAGTATGCTATGTTGTGAGTGCTGTTTGGAATTGTGAGAATAAAGAAAAGTGGCTATGTATGCTGTAACAAGTTGAGATTACATTTGATGTTGGAAATGGATTGCAAATAAAATAATTGATGGATGAGTTCGACATATCTGGTGAGTCGACTCAGGAGTGGTGGCTAGTACTTTTGAGACCCTAAGAATGTTGGCTTGTGATATTAAGACCCCGAGATGTTGGTTAAGTATTATCATTGTAGATCACGAATGTCCGGAATAGAATTGGGTTGGTATTGTTTAAGGATGGCTTCGTTTCTGAGTGGTATATTGCCTCTACCATCTCAGAACGAGATGTATGTTGACCCTTTCCATAGGATAGCAATGAGACTATCTATGAGTACTGGGTAGTGCCGAGACTTAGCTGGGAGTCATGTATTATTGTTAGATGACTCGAGTGTCCCTTGACGGTGATGATGTGGGGTAGCGAGATTGTCGGAAATTGTAATCAGTGGCTTGGTTAGAATTGTTTAGTCGAGTGATGACTCAGACTAGTAAGACAGTTAGTATGCTATGGGTAAATAGATTTGGCTAGAGAATGTTGTGGCTTAGAACATCTAAATGTTGACTTCGATTGGTTGGATGTAAATTAAATGTGGCTAATACAAAGTTGATTGCTAAGCTGAAAGTTTTAGAAATACTGTCGGTGAACCAAAGGAATATTAGAGATCTGTGCCTTGACCCTACGGTATAATAGATGTCAATCCATCTTGATCACAAAAGGATAATTATTGCATATGTGCATGTATGCTGAGGAATTGAAGTGTACTAGAAAAGTAACAAGTAGCAACCCTGAATATTTGTGTTGCATAGAGAATGGTTAATTGATACATGAATTTTCGGATTGAATGGAATGAACTACTCGACCCTTGAGGTAGGGAATTTTAAGAATGTTCGTATAAGAGTTTGATGATTGAGAAACGGATGGGAACGAGAAATTATAAACGTGTTGGATAATGTTGGTATAGGTGATTGTTGGTTAGGATATAGATTGTTGGTTTATGACTTTGTGGTGTGACTCTGTCATACGGACTGAATAGTATGGTTCCATAGTCCTGTTGGGACTAACAGAATCGATGACCCTTGTATAGTTAGCCTTGGCTTATGGGTTCGTGTGAGTACAAAGGATTTGAAATAGAAATTAAATCATTGGAAATTTACTTGATGGATTATTAGAACGATGAAGATCGTATGTCGGATTGGAAATTGACCGTAATGTTGATAGATCGATCTTAGTCGATCGTTGGGTAAGTCTAGAATGAGCCTCTGTGGGAATTATTTTCTTGAGGAAGACCCTGGATAGATAGACTTGACCCTAGCGACCAGTTGATGAATTACCAATTGCTGGCTTAGCCCAATTGGCGATTCATTATTCAGGCTGAGTTGATACCCATAGGTTTGGGTAGAGTTCCTTAGAACTGTCGGTTGCTTGTTGGCCCTAAAAAAAAGAAACTAGCATGATCCCTAGTAGCCGCCCACTCTAGGGAAGTCACCTGAATGATTAGGTATAGCTGTCGGTATAGCTAACCATTGAGACTGGACCGAATAATAGATGGCCGTTGGCGACCCATAGAATGACCTTGTGGCATTGAACGAGAGATGGTGATGAGTACGACCTAAGAGTGATATGTATGTATGCTTCAATATGAACCTTAGAGATGTTTGACCCTTGAGGATTATGTGTCGGCCTATAGCGGGAACTAGAATTGTGGGATGAGATTGAGTTGTATGTATCGAGTAGTGGATTATTATATGAGATGGAATTGACTGCTCATGACGGGAATATTGGATCGATATCGATAGTGGGTGATGTGGGATCGTATCTTTTAGAAAAGATGAATTGCCTCGGTGAGAAATATTGTTGGATTTGGAAAGGAATGTGATTGCATGTTGTGGACTCTTGATATGATTGGCTCTAAGATTAGATCCTTGATCGAATGCTAGAAATATTATGCCCGGATAGAGGGCTTAACCAAGTTGTCCCTGATGTAAAGTGTTGTGGCCTGGAAGATAGTGATTGTGACAAGTGAATAAAGTGATAAGTCAATTGAAAGGATGCTAAGTCTGATTTGGGAAAGAGAGTTATACGTGGCTGATCGAATTATACTATCATGGAAGTTGGCTGGAGTACATATGTTTTGGGGACGCCTAAAATATGTGTATGGATCCAGCCGAAGTGATAGGTTGCGACTGAGATAACATTATGAGAAGAATTTATTGCACTAGCACGGACTTTGACTGAAATGCATATGTTTTAGGGACGCCTGAAATATGTGTATGGATCCAAATGAAGTGATGTGTTGCGACCAAGATAGAATGCAAGGAAAATGTTGGTGAATTAATGAGAAGTTGCAAGTATTTGAAAAAAGAGAAATATGGATTGAAGCGTTGATGGATTAAAGTGATACAGTTGGATAGCTATTTTGGAATGACCGAGTGGGCTGAAATGAACATTGAATTGAAGCTGAATGAGTAACTCATTGTGATTAAGTGAATCTAGTAGATGAGTTGTTTTTAAGTTTCGAGGACGAAACTTTTTCTGAGTGGTATATTATGTAATGCTCCGCTCCGCACGAGGCATTTGGTTGGCTTGTTGGATGGGATCAGAATATTGGACCATGACTTATGTTGAGAACCAAGAGAGTTGAGACTGATGCAGTCTCTCTGAGCTGGCTGGACGGATTAAGTGTTGGAACGTGGCTCGCTGGTGGAGCTACGCTTAGGGGGAATGTGTGCAACCAGAATAAGAAGAACCTTTTGTGCAG
Organism: Iris pallida; assembly: GCA_029216955.1. Classification (NCBI taxonomy): domain Eukaryota; kingdom Viridiplantae; phylum Streptophyta; class Magnoliopsida; order Asparagales; family Iridaceae; genus Iris; species Iris pallida. Next base: position 3,782,151 of record JANAVB010002397.1, read on the forward strand.
GCAAGTGGAACTGTCCTCCTTCCTCCTTATTCCTGCATGCTTAATAAATGGAATAACGTGATGCTATGAATATGAATATGTCCCTAATGTTTCTTACCTTGAATGTTGAATAATTGTGATGCGAAGCTTTAGTTGCTAAATCGATAGAGATGCCTATGCTGGAAATCATTGAATGAATAACACATGAACTTTGAGTTGCTGAACGAATCACACTAGAACTGCTAATATAACATGATGCCGAGAATGAATTGATAATGTCCCTTTTTGCTTAATGTCGATGAAATGAATGAATCACTTGAATAATGAGATGCTGCGTGAATAATACATGAGAAAAGAATCGAATATGCTATTGTTCCTATGAAATGAATGAAATGCTACAGGTCCCTTCGAAATGAATGAATGTATTGTTCCTCCTTAGAAGGAACATAATGAGAAATGTTACAATGAAGCAATGAATGAGAATTGATGAGGCTTGGGATCATTGAGATCACCAAATGAAATGATGGTAATGTTGGGAATGAATAAGTCATCGAACATGACTTGAATGAGATGAATGATGATGCACTGTTGTCTTTACTTTAATATTTTACCATGCATTTTATGTTCACGATTGAGTCGGACACGCATTCGCATGGTCATAGGACAACTTATGCATAAGTGATGGGGATATGTTTTCTCGGACGGTACCCCCGGACGTTAGGGCGACCGATCCGGCCTAGGAGAAAACATTGGCGTGCCAGTAGGGGCACGGGTTTTGCGAGGCATCCTTTGGGACTAGCTACCTTCTCTGGAGTCATCGCATTACCAATGAAGACCTATATGGCAACGTCCGTGTGGTTAAACACCAGTGACCATATAGTCAGGATGCATGCTAATGAATGTCTTATGCAGGCAGAGTAAGTATATCTGCTAACCTGTATTTGATGCAGTTATGAGGGAGTCGGCTATCGGTAAGAAATCACTTAAATGTGATAATTCAATATATGTGTTGGTTTAACTTGCATGCTTACGTTCCAAATAAGTAAATGATGCTGTATGTAGCCTTTCAGTATGAGATCATGCTTAACATGTTAAATTTAGTATGCTAGAAAGATGCCATGCTATAATCATTGCTCAAACACAACATACATGCTAAGAGATGCTTGAAGTGCGAACTGTTATAACATGTTTAAGATGTTAATGTTAACGATGCCTCAATGATGCCTTTTCATGATAACACTTAGTATGCCTCAATGATGCCTTTGCATGATAACACCAAGAATTCTAAAATGATATGTCCACATGAATGCTACTAAGAATATGTTTACATGCTTCACTATGATTATTGCCCATGAACTGTAAACTGATGCTAGGCCCCAAATAGAAAGATCATTGTAATAAATGCTTGCTTAAATGATCACTTAAATGTTGGTTTAGGCGAGTGGGTTGGATTCTGCTCGCCAGTGCATAGATGATGTGCTGACCCACGTTTTGTGGGCTGGTGCTCGTGCTTGGAATATTCTACACACGAAGATTGGCTTGATTGGTCCCGCGGCATCGAAGATTTGTTGGACATACAAGAGCTCTCCTTGCACAAGATGAAGTCTTCTGTTTATAAAGGACATAATGTATGGAACATTGTAATCAGTTGTACTGGAGATTGTAAGCCAAGTCAGTATATCGAGTTGTAATCCAATGTATCCAAGTATCAAATGTAAACTTTGTAGCATTGCTCAGTTGGCTTCCAATGTAAAGTGAGATGTATTGTAAGCATTGTACTTCAACAAGTCTTGTACTCTTCTTTAATTATCAATAAAGTGAATAAAGTTCTGTATATCTCTGTATGACTTCAAGTTATCCTTTTATCTCCGCTGCTATAAAGAAACTGATGTGTTATTCAATCAGAAAGATTGTCCTCACTAAATTCAATTTGTCTGCTTCTGCCGCTGCGATGTGTTCCTATCTGAAGATTATCGATTATGTACCATATTTGCCTTGTACAAGTACAACACCAGACTTGTACGGCATCACGCCCATGCGAGGACGATCGATTCCAAGAGATAATTTGTCACGCCCCAGAACCAGAATACTGGAGAGCGGGGGAATGACTCAGCCAGCTACGTATTACGGGTAGAAGAATACCGTATAATACGATCAATGCTGTCTAACCAGACGAGGGGGTGCATACTACATAAAAGTCTTACTATGGTCATTACACATCTATTGTCTCAATCATTCAAACAAGAAACAGAAATATAGAACATGTAAGGTAAAGCAGTAAGGCGTCCCAAACGCTCAGTCAAAATGTTCTTGAGATCTGGCTTTACAAAATACAGCCAGATGATGTAGCAAGTATACACAATTGTTATCAGCTGCAGTCTGACTTAATTACAATTATGCAAAAGTAAGTACAAGACAATCCGACTAACATGTCGGTGCCAAACGGCAAGGTATAAGTAGATAACAAAACGAGTGGTGAGGTTAAGGAACCCACTCGAGGCCTCCTGCGATCATTCCTTTAGTATTGACCATCCTGGAGGTGGAAGTACGCTGAGTCCTCGGGAACTGGCTCTAAATCTGGCCATGCAAAACCAGAGAGGTTAGACCTCTAATAGCAAGTACCACAAGGGAGCACGACATGAGAACTAAAACCAGTAAGTAAGAGAATATAATAGATCTCTGCTCGCTACTAGAACTCACATCACATCAAGACACTTCGAACCAACCTCCCAACCAAACAAGGACAGAAGTTGGCCCGTCGTGTCCTGACATTCTGATCATCCCAGTTAGGTAACAGAGTACAGTGCACAAACAAATCATCTTGAACGGCCAATCAACTCCTACGGCTTGCTATTATGAGTCCCACGTTATCCTGGAATAATGCAATTAGGGATTCCTCAGTTCTTACTATGTGCAAGCAAGGCTAGTCTATCCAGTCGATCAATTGGCCCATGCATGAATTAGACGAGTCCTAGCAGGACGTCCGTCATATACAATATACAATAATAATAAAAGCAGATACTGTTCCCTGCCCGTGTGGCAGATTTACAGTATCTGTGGGAACCAGCCGGCCCGTCGGGTACTACTCGTCCCAAGGGGGCTGCCATGTAAGAATTCGGGAATCCATTCTCTCCATGCAATCATTATTTTATTAACTTAATAGTCTCTACGTTGAGTGAAATCCCATGCCGTAGATCATGGTCATTCAAATGAGTACTTTCGTACGGGGTACGATATGCACAACTCTACAACGATACCAGTGCGGTTAGGTTGCAGGTCTTACATAGCGTAATGCAACAATCAAATCTATCCACGGTAATCATGCCTTGACCATAAAGTACACATGCTTCTTTTGTAGAAAAATAACTAAATAAATAGATTGAAGCCTGCATGTGCATGTATGTCAATATTCGGGATCAGCCAGTCGAGTACAATAGTTCATATCATGAACGTGTCTCATTCATTTCATTCAATAAGACGACTAGCCAGTCTCTTGGTTCCAATTAGGAACGCATGATCAATTTAGTCAAGATCACAATCATTATCAATGGTGGCAAGGCATGAAAGTCAACTAGCATTCAGTGGGGTCGAGTCTACAACTCTCAGGGTTTAATTCTAGTCAATCCGGGTATCTATAACTCAATTCATGACACATGGTACATCCCACGTAACAATCTATAATTAACAGAATTACTAGCATATCATGATTATATCAAGTTTATGCAAAAAGGCGTAAGGATATAAAATGGACGTTAAACATCTAATAAGATATCAATATACAGGGCTATAGAAGATCCAGGGTAAGCAGACTAGTCTCATGTCAGCCTACGCTTATGCCAGCGTACGCTCAGGTCAAGCTACGCTCAAGCCAGCGTACGCCCAGGTCAAGCTACGCTCAAGCCAAGCTAGCGTATGGGAGTCATACGCTTCCAAAAGGCAGCGTATGAACTCCATACGACTCCTTACTATCCAAGTGAGCGTATGCAAGTCATACGCTCCCCAAAGGCAGCGTATGGACTCCATACGACTCCTGACCATTCAAGTCAGCGTATGCAAGTCATACGCTCCCCAAAGTAGCGTATGAACTCCATACGACTCCTGACTATTCAAGTCAGCGTATGCAAGTCATACGCTCCCCAAAGTTAGCGTATGAACTCCATACGACTCCTGACTATTCAAGTCAGCGTATGCAAGTCATACGCTCCCAAAAGGTAGCGTATGAACTCCATACGACACACGCTTCCAAAAGGTAGCGTATGCAAGACACACGCTTCCTAAAAAGGCAGCGTATGGACTCCATACTGCGCTGCGCTAAAGAGCGCGCACAGCTCAGTGACGCAGCTAAAAAGCTAGCATACACTGCTCACTGTCTTCTCCAAACAGCAAGAACTCCATGGTTGCACCCCAAGGCTTCAAAAGTCCATAACTTGGTCAAAATAAGTCCGAATCCAACTTTCCAAAGGTCAAAATTGGGTAGGATGAACTGCTCTACGACATGGAACCATCAAATCTTGAGAACAAAGGAGTTTGCTAGATCAAAACCCATAGACAACCGAAAATACAATAACTTAGATCTACAAGAAATGAACCAATGAAATCAAAATACTAAGCACTAAACTCTCTTAGAATCATGAGAGGAAGAATATTGAACCATAAAATATGGTCCTCATGTAGAGCAAGATGTACTTGCCTAGTTGGTAGGTGGAGAGAGTAATGAAAGGAAGAAGAAGAATGGTGAAGAAGGAGTGAATGAGGAGAGAGAAGGGAGAGGGTGGCTTTAAGTAGCAAAGGGGTGGTAGGTGGGAGTTGGGCCGGGTTCTTAATGGGTCGGGTTTAAGGGGCTCATCCAACCGAAAATAAAACTAAAGCAGAGAAGTAAATTGCAGGAAATAAAATGCAGAAATAAAATTGCAGGAATTAATTAGCATAAAAATTAAAGAGCAGCTAATTAATTAACATGAAAATTTAAAGAGCAGATAATAGAATTGCGGAAAAATAAAGTGCAGAAAATAAAATGCAGATAATTAACATGAAGTTATAGGAATTTAAATACAGGATACTACATGATAAATACTAAATAAATACATTCAGGCAATATATGTATTAGAATACGCATTCCGGGAACGGGGAGTGACATCTCTACCCTCCTTGAAAAATTTCGTCCTCGGAATTCCAAATTCAAGCAATATAGAAATATCGGGGCTAAACTAATCTAAGTACAAGCAATTTAATAAAGCAATCATTTTACAATGTCCATAGCAAGTAACATATATGTAAATCCATCAATCTACGATATCAAGCAATTCTACCCATAAGGTGATAAGCATGAGGAATCAAGACAATCAAGGTACACAGAAAAAGATATACCTTGTGAGTCAAACAGATGTGGATACCGTGATCGGATATCATCCTCACGTTCCCACGTTGACTCTCCCAAAGAGTGATGACCCCAAGCAACCCGGACAAGGTTAATTGTTCGGTTCTTGAGTACCTTCTCTCTTCGGTCCAAGATGGACACAGGCTGCTCCTCGTAAGACAGGTTGGTACCAACAACCAGTTCTGAATGATCGAGGATATGGCTGGGGTCCGATACATACCTTCGCAATTGAGATACATGAAACACGTCATGCACCTCTCGTAACGAAGGTGGAAGGGACAAACGATAAGCAATCGCCTACCCTATCAAGAATAACAAATGGGCCTACGTATCGTGGACTCAACTTCCCGCGAACGCCAAATCTAATGACCCCACGGGTAGGTGAGATCCTCAAGAATACGTGGTCCCCAACAGAGAACTCTAACGGCCTACGATGCTGATAAGCCCAATGACGATGCCGATCCTGCACAACTCTAAGTCGCTCTCTAATTCCCTTAATCACTTCAACCGTCTGAATAATCATTTCTGGACCTAACATCTTCCTTTCCCCGATATCATCCCATGCTAGTGGCGATCTACACTTCTTACCATATAGTGCCTCAAATGGCGCCATCTGGATACTGGCTTGATAACTGTTGTTGTATGAGAACTCGACCAAGTGAAGGTGACTCTCCCAAGACCCTCCAAAATCTAGAGTGCAAGCTCGCAACATGTCTTCTAAAGTCTGAATCGTCCTTTCTGATTGCCCATCCGTCTGCGGATGGTAAGCCGTGCTAAATCTTAACTTGGTACCCAGACTATGATGCAAGCTCTTCCAGAAATGTGATATGAAACGGGTATCTCGATCCGACACAATACTGACAGGAACTCCATGCTGCCTGACTATCTGTTGCATATACAACTCCGCCAACTTTTCTGTAGATTGCCCTACTCTGAAAGAAAGAAAGTGTGCTACCTTTGTAAGCGGATCTACTATCACCCAAATAGCATCTTTACCACTTGGTGATCTCGGTAAACCGGTCACAAAGTCTATTGTATATGCTCCCATTTCCATTCCGGGATGGGAAGCGGTTGCAATAATCCAGCTGGCCTCTGCTGTTCTGCCTTTACTTGCTGACATATCAAGCAACGGAAAACAAACCTAGCTATCTCCCTCTTCATCCCGTTCCACCAGAAGTGCTGCTTGATATTTTGGTACATCTTGGTCCCTCCAGGATGTACAGAATACTGGAAACTGTGAGCTTCTGCCATAACTTCCTGTCTGATATCTCCACTAGGACACATAGACGTGATCCAAACCTAAGTGTACCATCTTCATAAATTTTCAACTCCTTTCTGTGCCCTGACTCACATTCTGCCCTAAGCTTCTGAATCCTTGGGTCTTGTGCCTGAGCTGCCTTGATCCTATCTACCAAGTCAGATTGGACTTGTAGACTCGCCAGAATTCCTACATCACTAGGAAGTATAACTTCAATGCCCATCTCCTGAAGGTCTTCTAAGATGTGCTTCTGCGTTGTCAACATAAATGCGTCGCCTCTTCTGCTGAGAGCGTCTGCTACTACATTAGCCTTGCCTGGATGATACTGAAGCTCCACATCATAATCCTTGATCAGCTCTAACCATCTTCTCTGCCTCATGTTCAGCTCCTTCTGAGTAAAGATGTACTTCAGACTTTTATGGTCTGTGTACATGTCTACTCGATCGCCATATAAGTAATGCCTCCAAAGCTTCAAAGCAAACACTACTGCTGCTAACTCCAAATCATGAGTTGGATAATTCTTCTCGTGGTCTCGAAGCTGCCTAGATGCATACGCTATCACCTTCCCATGCTGCATAAGGACACATCCAAGTCCTTTACCTGACGCATCACAATATACTGTAAAACCTCCGGGCCCAACTGGCAATGTAAGAATAGGCGCTGATATCAACTTCTGCTTCAAAGTCTCGAATGATGCCTGATATTCTGCCGACCAAACGAATGGTACATCCTTCCGGGTCAAGCGGGTCATGGGTGCTGAAAGCCTTGCAAAGTCTGACACAAACCTTCTGTAATATCCTGCCAATCCTAAGAAACTCCGTACATCAGCTACGGTCTTGGGTATTGGCCAACTCTCTACTTGCTTCTACCTTCTTGGGATCCACTGCTACTCCAGCTCCTGATACAATATGACCCAAAAATGAAATGTGATCCGTCCAGAATTCACACTTGCTGAGCTTGGCATACAACTGGTTCTCTCTTAGAACCTGCAACACTTTCCTGAGGTGGTCTTCATGCTCCTCTTCACTAGCAGAGTACACAAGAATGTCGTCGAGAAATACTATGACAAACTGGTCTAAGTATGGCATAAAGATGTGATTCATCAAATCCATGAATATAGCTGGAGCATTGGTCAAACCAAACGGCATTACTAAGAACTTATAATGCCCATACTTCGACCTGAATGCTGTCTTGGGAATATCCTCCTTCCGAACCCTCACCTGATGATACCCTGAACGAAGATCTATCTTGGAGAAAACTCTAGCCTTGCTCAACTGATCAAATAAGTCGTCGATCCTGGGTAATGGGTACTTGTTCTTTACTGTTGCCGGGTTAAGCTTCCTGTAGTCGATGCATAATCTGGATGATCCATCATTCTTCCCACAAGTACCACTGGTGCTGCCCATGGCGATATGCTAGCTTGGATAAACTTCTTCTCCTTCAATTCCTCTATGTGCTGATACACCTTGGCCTGCTCTGAATCCGCCATTCTGTAAACCCGATCTGATATTGGTTTAGTTCCAGGTGCCAATTCTATGCTGAACTCAATATCTCTAACCGGTGGTAGACCTGGAAGTTCTTCGGGAAATACGTCTAGAAATTCTTCAACTACCTTCGGAATCTGAACTTCTTCCATTGCTGTTACTACTCCCTGCTCTTGCTGAGTTGCCTCTGATCTGACCAAGGTGAATCTCTTCATGCCTGGAATATCAAAAAGATACACTTCCACTACGACAATCTATTGTCGCATGACTGTCTTTCAGCCAGTCCATGCCTAAGATAACGTCGAAATTTCCAACAGGAAATTCTATCAACCGGGCGGGTAAAGGATGCCCGCACACTACAACACTACATGCTAAACTAACTCTACTACTCCCACGAGCCCATTACCAGTGAGTATATTCAACCTCCCTGGCAATGCCTCGAACTCCACTCCTAGTCGTGTCACAAATTGTGCAGATATAAATGAATGGGATGCTCCCGAATCAAACAATGCTACTGCGGGATATGAGGCGACGAGAATGCTACCTGCCACAACATCTTCCGATGCCAATGCCTCTTCCAAGGACAGTGTGAATGCCTGCCCTCGACCTCCTTGCTGGTTCCTATGCTGTGGCCTAGCCTGGTGCTGCTGCTGGCCCCTGCCTTGATGATGCTGGGGTGGTCTATGCTGGTGTTGCTGCATCGGCGGCCCCTGCTGCCGAAACATCTGAGCCTGTGATACTAACGGACGCTGCGCCAATGGCCTCACTGCCAATGCTGGTCCCCGATACTGCCCTGCCCATGGTGCTGGCAGAGCAGGAAACTGCTGCCCTGGTCCTCCTGACCTCGAATTCATGGGACATGTGGTAACCCGATGATCTGGGTTCCACATATCAGACACAGTCCATTCAATGTCCGACACACATCTCTAGTGTGTCCCATCTTTCCACAATAAGTGCAGCCCGCCGGGGGTTGCTGGTTCTTCCTCTGTTGCTGTTGCTGCTACCTGGGTGGTGGTGCTGGCCCTCGCATCGCCACATCGTGGGTACGAATGCCAGTGGATGGTGCTGTTGTTCGGGGCGCTGCTCCCCCTCCTCCTTCAATCTGACTGTGGGATCTCTTCTGACCCCCAGTCCTTGCCGCAAGCCTCTGAATGGTGATCTCATGCCTTCGAGTCGCCGTCAATATCTCATCAAAAGTCTGGTAATTGTGCCCCTCTATCAATTGCAAGAGCTCAGATGAAACCCTTGCTGGAACCTCATCGCCCTCTGGCGCTCCGTTGCTACCATCTCTGGGGCAAACCTACTCAATCTGCAGAACTCCGCTGCATAAGCATCTACAGTCTTGCCAGCCTGCCTGAGGCTGATAAACTTCTGTTGTAGCTCAAACTGTGCCACAACTCCATAGTACTTCGTCTTGAACCTTGCAGTAAAATCGTCCCAAGCAACAGGACGTCTGATGCCTACTTCCTCTGATTCCCACCAATTACGTGCGAGATCCTGAAGTAACAACTTCACTAGATCCACACGTTCTTCTGCCGGCACCTTAGCTGCTGTCAGAATAGCCTCAATATCCTTAAGCCATGCATCTGCTGAGATGGCATCCTCCGTGCCCTCGAAACGGTGGGGGTTGTACTTGCAAAACCGGGCTGACGCCCCTGAATCAGTCCTCACTCCTCTTTCCAAAGCCGTCTGCAATCCTTGGTTGAGTAGCACATTCTGCTCTTGTAGCTGAGTGTGCATGCGTTGCTGGGCCAACATCTGGTGTTGCTGAGTAGCCATCATCCCTCTCATGATCTCCAGAAGGGCTGGTGTGTCCACTTGGGTAGGTGGAACTGTTGGTGGTGGTGGAACATCCGGATACTGCGATCCAGCTGCTGCTTCCACGATCACTTCTTCCTGAGTAGCCTCCTGAGGTGAGACTGGCCCTTGTTGCTAACCAACAGGGTCAGGTTGTCCATGTTGCTCTTGTTGTTGCTGTCCAGCTCTGACCGATGCGGACGAAGTGCCCCTAAGAAAAGAGACAAGAGAACAATCAAACGACCGGACATGAAGGATCAATGAAGTCAAAGGATACCGGAATGTCAAGCGAGAGTTGAGAATAACGAACCAGGAGATCAAGGGAAAACATGTGTGATTGAGACATCCTATAAATCAAAACACCCCACAAGTCTGAAATCAGACCTGCATGGGCCACCACTAAAACCTTGTCACGCTCCAGAACCAGAATACTGGAGAGCGGGGGAATGACTCAGCCCGCTACGTATTACGGGTAGAAGAATACCGTATAATATGATCAATGATGTCTAACCAGACGAGGGGGTGCATACTACATAAAAGTCTTACTATGGTCATTACACATCTATTGTCTCAATCATTCAAACAAGAAACAGAAATATAGAACATGTAAGGTAAAGCAGTAAGGCGTCCCAAACGCTCAGTCAAAATATTCTTGAGATCTGGCTTTACAAAATACAGCCAGATGATGTAGCAAGTATACACAATTGTTATCAGCTGCAGTCTGACTTAATTACAATTATGCAAAAGTAAGTACAAGACAATCCGACTAACATGTCGGTGCCAAACGGCAAGGTATAAAGTAGATAACAAAACGAGTGGTGAAGTTAAGGAACCCACTCGATGCCTCCTGCGATCATTCCTCTAGTATTGACCATCCTGGAGGTGGAAGTACGCTGAGTCCTCGGGAACTGGCTCTAAATCTGGCCATGCAAAACCAGAGAGGTTAGACCTCTAATAGCAAGTACCACAAGGGAGCACGACATGAGAACTAAAACCAGTAAGTAAGAGAATATAATAATAGATCTCTGCTCGCTACTAGAACTCACATCACATCAAGACACTTCGAACCAACCTCCCAACCAAACAAGGACAGAAGTTGGCCCGTCGTGTCCTGACATTCTGATCATCCCAGTTAGGTAACAGAGTACAGTGCACAAACAAATCATCTTGAACGGCCAATCAACTCCTACGGCTTGCTATTATGAGTCCCAAGTTATCCTGGAATAATGCAATTAGGGATTCCTCAGTTCTTACTATGTGCAAGCAAGGCTAGTCTATCCAGTCGATCAATTGGCCCATGCATGAATTAGACGAGTCCTAGCAGGACGTCCGTCAATATACAATATACAATAATAATAAAAGCAGATACTGTTCCCTGCCCGTGTGGCAGATTTACAGTATCTGTGGGAACCAGCCGGCCCGTCGGGTACTACTCGTCCCAAGGGGGCTGCCATGTAAGAATTCGGGAATCCATTCTCTCCATGCAATCATTATTTTATTTAACTTAATAGTCTCTACGTTGAGTGAAATCCCATGCCGTAGATCATGGTCATTCAAATGAGTACTTTCGTACGGGGTACGATATGCACAACTCTACAACGATACCAGTGCGGTTAGGTTGCAGGTCTTACATAGCGTAATGCAACAATCAAATCTATCCACGGTAATCATGCCTTGACCATAAAGTACACATGCTTCTTTTGTAGAAAAATAACTAAATAAATAGATTGAAGCCTGCATGTGCATGTATGTCAATATTCGGGATCAGCCAGTCGAGTACAATAGTTCATAACATGAACGTGTCTCATTCATTTCATTCAATAAGACGACTAGCCAGTCTCTTGGTTCCAATTAGGAACGCATGATCAATTTAGTCAAGATCACAATCATTATCAATGGTGGCAAGGCATGAAAGTCAACTAGCATTCAGTGGGGTCGAGTCTACAACTCTCAGGGTTTAATTGATCTAGTCAATCCGGGTATCTATAACTCAATTCATGACACATGGTACATCCCACGTAACAATCTACGACATGAACCAATGAAGTCCATAACTTGGTCAAAATAAGTCAATCCGGGTATCTATAACTTCAAAAGTCCATAACTTGGTCAAAATAAGTCCGAATCCAACTTTCCAAAGGTCAAAATTGGGTAGGATGAACTGCTCTACGACATGGAACCATCAAATCTTAAGAACAAAGAAGTTTGCTAGATCAAAACCCATAGACAACCGAAAATACAATAACTTAGATCTACAAGAAATGAACCAATGAAATCAAAATACTAAGCACTAAACTCTCTTAGAATCATGAGAGGAAGAATATTGAACCATAAAATATGGTCCTCATGTAGAGCAAGATGTACTTGCCTAGTTGGTAGGTGGAGAGAGTAATGAAAGGAAGAAGAAGAAGAAGTAATGGTGAAGAAGGAGTGAATGAGGAGAGAGAAGGGAGAGGGTGGCTTTAAGTAGCAAAGGGATGGTAGGTGGGAGTTGGGCCGGGTTCTTAATGGGTCGGGTTTAAGGGGCTCATCCAACCGAAAATAAAACTAAAGCAGAGAAGTAAATTGCAGGAAATAAAATGCAGAAATAAAATTGCAGGAATTAATTAGCATGAAAATTAAAGAGCAGCTAATTAATTAACATAAAAATTTAAAGAGCAGATAATAGAATTGCGGAAAAATAAAGTGCAGAAAATAAAATGCAGATAATTAATTAACATGAAGTTATAGGAATTTAAATACAGGATACTACATGATAAATACTAAATAAATACATTCAGGCAATATACGTATTAGAATACGCATTCCGGGAACGGGGAGTGACATAATTATGTGATTAAATGACTCTATGAATCGGGGCGTGACAGGGAACACGGACACGATACACGGTGGTTGAAAATTATTTGTGGAGTAAAGTTGTGGAGAATTTATGGAGGAGTACCTGCCTATTTTAGGATGTGGGAATTTCCAGTTGGATAAAGATTAAGAGTAGTTTAAACCCAATTAGATATTTAGCTACTAATAAATTTAAATCCAAATTCAAATCCAAATCCAATCCAAATTCGATTTAAATTCAATTAAATTCCAACCTTTAGCTTAAAATTAGATAAGGTAAATCAAATTTCAAAATAGAGATATTATTTTAACTATTTAAATAAATCCATAGAATCAAATCAAGATTTAAATCGCCATAATAATTCAAAAATATATTTTCCAAAAATATCTATAATATTAATTTCGAAAATAACCATAATTATTTAAACATCAAATATGAAAATATATCTTTTACTAAATTGAGATAAAATTTCAAAAATTAAAATATTAAATTCATGCATTCGCATGCAAATAGAATATTAATTTATAAGTTACAATTTATACTAGTATTATGAATAAAATATCTCGAATACCATTTTCATAAATAATAAAATAATTAATTTCGAAAATTGTACTATTGTTTAAAATAACTAATAAATATTTACGAAAATGGGTATGCACAATAATATTCATATAAATATACCTTTATCCAAAATAAAATATTTAATTATGCTATATTGAAATAAAATATACGTCTTCTATATTAATAAATCCCATAAATAAATTTTTTCAAAATAGTGTACCTCGCGCGAATTTTCACTCGACGATCAATATTAAAGAGCAATTTGCGCGTGACGTATAATACGATTATGCGACGTATAAATACAAAAAAAAAAAATCACAGGTACTAAAATATAGTAGAAATTTAGGGGTTTACATGGGTCGGCCGGGGGGGGGGGGGGGGGTGGGGTGGGGGGTCTGTGGGGGGGGGGGGGGGGCAGCACGGGGGGGGGGGCGGGGTCGGCAGGGCTGGGTGGGTCGGCCGGGAGGGGTGCGAAAACGAACTTTGCAAGCACTTCCAAGAAGGTGCAAAAACAACAACAACAACAAAAAAACCGGGAGCGCTGCACAGGCAGGTTCCAGTGGGGGGGTGAGGGAGCGGGTCCGGGGAAGAAGCTACACCAGCAGGGTCTGAGGGGGGGGAGGGGGGGGTCCGGGGGGCGGCTGCCCACAGCAGGTCTGGAGGGGGGGGGGGGCAGATCCGGGGGCGCTGCACAGCAGGTCGGGGGGGGAGGGGGGAAGAAGGAAAAAATTTCTTTCTTTTTTTTTGTGTGGAAGGGTTATGGCTCTGCTACCATGTAGAGAATAATAATGGAATAATTTTATTGATAGGCTATTGCCACTACTTATAGAGGGTCCAACTCCTCTTCACAATACATCTTCCGATGTGGGACTAAAGTCCCTTATTGGTTCTCAACAGCAATCAGGACGCATTGGGCCTTTCTACCTCCTATATGCAAAGTAAAATTTTCGAATCATGTATTCTATGGAACTTGGATATGTGCTACAGAGTGTTTTATTGGATACTCTTGAAAATCAGATATTACTTTGTAAATTGTATACAGTAGAAAGGATAGCGATGTTGATACGGTTAGATACTGAATGTCCCAGCCCTGCACTGAAGCAGACAATGATGCCAGCAACTAGGAATGTGTAGATGAACCTGGGAAAGAGAATCCGGGATCGGGGGTGAATTTTGTGAGGATATATAATACCGATTTTTGTTAATTTTTATGCTACATCAACTTACCAAAAGCTTGGTTAACTAGCAGCATACACTTAGATTTCAGTTAAAATGATGAAGCTCCTGGTTTCAATCAGGATGGATATATTGAATGTTTGAAATGAGCAGAGGCAGGAGGATTGTGATGCAATAAAAGACGCTGCAACAAGTATATGGATCAAATAAAGGCTTCAGTGTAGGATGATTTTTGTAAGAAAAATAAGGGAGGAAATCAAATGAAACTGCTATATATATAAGAAAAATAACGAAAGAAAGCAAGATTAATGTGCTAGTCTTCTCACATTAGCTGAAGTGCCTAAATTACGTTATCATCCTAAAATGACACTTTCCAGTTTGGAAGGAACTTACAATAGGCCAAATTTGAAGGGAAGACCTATGCAGAGTTTTGAAGTTAGAGCATCATTATTAGTAAGGCCCAACCCATTTTCTAGATTCTAGATTTAGAATATAGGAGCTCATTTTGTAGTAAGATCCATCCTAGGTTTCAATTTCTAGATTTTCAGGTCCAATCCATCCACATGAGCTATAGGTTGGACCTGATAATTTCTACATTCAGAATGTAGGAAAATATTTTGTAGAATAGTAAGTTCCAAGATGAGATGCTCTTAGGAAGATACCTTGGCCTGGGAAAGGCTGATGATGGTGCACTGGTCACTTCAACAATTCCTCCTCTCCAGATTTTCAGCAAGCAGAGGGAGTAGATAATCACCCCTACCCCCAAGAAGCTAACCAACAGATTGGCCACTCTCATTGCCTGGTTCAGCCAACACCTCGAACAATATGCCATAGTCGATTGATTCGACCCGCTTCTTCGATTTCTATAGCAACATAAAAAACCTACATGTAGGGAAATCTTTGTCGAATCGATAGTGAAAATGAAAGGACTAGAAAGCTAAGCAGTTTTATAACCGATATATAACGGTATCGGTCCGGCATCGATATTTTTTGAAAAAAAAAGGTAAAATATCGGTACCGATATTATCGGCCGATATGACCGATATATCAGTATATATTGGTTTTGAAAAAACCTATATATAACGGTTAGGTTTTGTTAAAACCAAAAGTCGGGAAGAGAGAAGTACAAAGTAACCAGGTGTTATAGATTCACCCTCCTCACTTGTTCACGATGATGAATATATGGAGGATGAAGAAGATAGAAGATGAACAAACTAAGGAAGAAGGTGGAGAAGATGGTGATGGTGAAAACGAATAAAATGAAATTGAAATTGAGGCTAATAAAAATTATTAGATGTTGAAACCTGAAAGTTGAATTGGGATATTTTCTGTTTTCATATTAGTTGAACCGTTTTGAAGTAGTACTTTTTATATTTGTAATGTTGGTTTGGATATGAAACTTTTAGTTTTAATGTTTTAAGAAACTTTTCTTGCATATTTTATAATAGATAACTATTAAGTGTGTTGTTCATATATAAAAATTGTGTTAAAAATACAAACCGATATTTATCGTTATAAATTCGATATATCAGCGATATATCAATAACTCTACCGAACCGTTATCATGAAAAAAATCGTTTTTAAATGCATAGCTAGAAAGATTGTACTTACTCTAGAAACCTCATCTTTTTATAGTAGAACATGCGACAAGGGAGGTCTTAATGCTAATCTTTGCGAGAAAAATAAGTATCTTCCGAGTGTGCATGAGTTGTGAGATTGGAGAAGTACAGCAGCCTGAAGCTACACACCTAACAGCCTGAAGCAACTGCCAGCTTCCTCCTCACTTGTGGTTCTGGCCTGGGTGCAACTCAACTACATTATTTCTGTTCTGCTTCTATGATTTCTCACCAGCACATAATCCTATCCCGAGTCCCACACACGTGGTGATCAATGTTAAGGCATTGCTTTATTGTATCTTTCTTTTTTTGTTGATATAAATTATATGCCTCTTCAAATAGAGGTCTGCCTCACGCTACCAACCAAAGAAGGGCGAGGTATTCTTGCTAAAATAGGATGTTAAAGAGAAAGTGAAGGTCAAGATCTGCGCAGCCTCGCTCTCGAGATATGGGTGATCATTTCTATGACTCGAATTTGCATTCTTCGGGATGCAAACCTCCAAGCCTTGTTATAATGTGCCAAGATTCATGCTCCGGCGAGTTGGAAATTATCATCTTGACGTTGAAATCATGGTTTAAAGTATCGGCCGATACTGATCCGATACGGCCGATGCTGATACGGTTTGGTATGCATTCGATACCGACCGATACTCGATACTGACCGATACCGACATTGGAGGTCTCTTTTTCGGTCAATTCGGCAAAGAAAATTAAACGAAAAAGACAAATCAGCAAGGGTTTAAAGCATAATAAGGTTGTAAAAGCATGTAAAAGACCAAAATCAATTTATTGTATGTAAACCAATCGGTAAGCGTGACTACTATTTCATTTAATTTTAAAACTACTAAGAAATAACACTGAAAATACTTAAAATTATGCCTAAATGTATAAAATATAAGTTTTTAAATATAAATAATTTATTAATAATTATTTGTTTTTCGAATAAAAAAAATCCGATACTCCGATCCAAAACCGTCGATACTACCGATATTGCCGAAACCAATACTCATAGGAATAGTCCGATACTGTGAACCTTCGTTGAAACCTAGTTTCTTTTAAGCTTGTTGGGGAATTTGTTGTCCTACTAGTCTGAACCATCAGCTTCCTCCAATTCATTTTCCATTTAGAATGGTATCAGGTTTTTCCGGGACCTGTTCTAGACTTGATATCCAGTTAATGCTTTGCAACAAGGAAATCTAAGCAGCAATTAGGCACATCACAAGTCACATAACGTGAGCTGCATTTGGTACTTAGGATTTACATGTTCGCTAGGAGATCGACGTTGCCATCACATGTCGAATTTACGTGCCTTAATTTCACAGAAGAGGGTGCAATTTAGATTTATAACATTCGATTTACTTTTGAATGATATATCAATAAACATTTTCATAGGCTTCTGTAGGAACAATCGACTCTCTATACCAAAACCAAAAAAAAGGGTTCAAGTAACAACACACTTGCACTGTTGACGTTATTCATCCTCGCACCGCAAACTTCTCTTAATATTGTGCAATGTGCATGAAATGAGAGTGTTGATGTTCTCTACAGACTCTAGTGTCAGCTTTGTTTCAGGCGACGGATTCGCAAGTATCTGGAACGCTACGGTTAGCACGGATCCGCCCTCCGCCGCCTGCTCTTCCGGTTTGGACGTGATCACGAGCGACCTCGATTCGAGCCCGTCTGGGAGTATCGAGAACCCAGACGGCAGTACCGCCACATTGCTCGAGTCGCAGCCTGTCAGAACCGATTGCATGCCGTCAGCGTCCACCGGAGCGTAGACCACCATAGATTCGCAAGCGTTTGTGCAGCTGTCTTGTAGAAGCCACAAGTTCTCTTTAGGTTTCATTGTCTGCACTTTGTAAATGAGTTGATCAGTAACCAACTGTAAATTTAAAAAGGACTGGACTGGAGTTGATCATGAACTTACATGAACTGTAACTGAGTTCCCGCGATTTTTCGCCTTCGCTAAATTTACGATAGCTTGTGAAGCACCCCCAGAGAGCATGATGTCCCACTGAAATGCACAATAAAACCATTAATTTGTTATCACTCCAACCAAGTAAAGATAGATCGAGACCAGATTTGCTGTCCCATTTAATTCTATCCAATTATGTACTCCTTCCTATTACATGTGGGCCACCATCTATATATCTACACACATAGCCCACATGTAATAGGTAGGCGGACAGAAATGGACATAATTAAATGGGACAACAGATCTGCTCCTAGATGAAAGAGGGAAGTGAACGTCGTCTCCTCACTTCCTTTCTGTGGGACTCGTCCCTCAAGAAATCAAATAGAGTGCCCGAAGGGACGGGCAACCACGCCGAGGACACTGCGCATAGGATCAATCCCAGAGGCTCCCCAGTGTCGTCGGTGTTCTTCCTGGATGTGAACCGGATGTCATCGCCGCCCCTCGTCGAAACTTTAGTCCACGTGCGGTGGCGCGATGCCCCGACGGCATGGCAGAAGCTCGAGGTCATCCGTTGGGCCAGTTGCAGGACGCTTCTTCTTCCGACGAGAGTGGAGACTCCTGGGAAACCAGAGGTGTAGAGTTGTTTCACTCGAACACAGTGTGATCGAAGTGTCAAAGAAAACTGGAGATTTGTTAACAAGTCCCGTACCGCTAGAATCTTTTGTAGGAACGTTCGTCGCCATGGAGAACACGATCCTTTCGCATTGAAGTTGAAGCGTCGCCACCCATCGCCGAGCTCCAAATGCTACGCCGTTGTTAGCGACGGAGCGATACATTGTCGGGATCGTGGTCTTCTGGCATTGCATGTGCTCCACCCAGATCACCTATAGTTAAGGTTTTTGGTGTCAACACCAAGGCCTCGTTCACTGTAATGTAATCGTAATTGCAATGTAATCAAATGGAAAAAATAAGTTTTTTTTTATTCGATTACATTGCGATTACGATTACATTACAGTGTACCAAACGAGGCCCAAGTCTCTGTGAGGAACGTAACTTGCTATATCGACGAGGAGGAGGAGGAGTACGAATTCACCTTGCAATGGCCGTTGGCGTTGTCCTCTATGATGCAGCCGGAGGGACGCTTTCGACATCTCATTGGGGATCCATCTATGTTCTCTTCGATCTTGTCGACGGAGAGATCGACAACTGCCCATCGATCCTGGCTCAGCTGCTTGCAGTGCCGGACGAAGTAGAACTCCCTCGTGGGCACCATTGGAGTGAGCATCTGAAGCTCTGCAAACATCTGAATCATTTGATCAGAGGATCAGAACACTTCATAGACGTTGTAGTAATTGAAGGTTCAGAGAGAGAGAGAGAGAGAGAGTTTTGCCGGAAATGTTTACCAATTGTACCAAGCCATTCCGACTCTCGCCATCTCCTTCTGAGATGACATCAATGGTGGAGGCCTTCGAGATCATGCACGGAAACATTTCCCTCCATTGATTCTACCATAAGGATCAAAGTGACGCAGAGTTATGACACAGGATACATAGGGGATGTGTAAATAATATATACAACATTCTTAGGGTCTGCTTGGTAACGGTGTTTTCACCCATTCTGGAGTGTTTTTGAACCGACCGTTTATGAAAGCCTTGCTTGTTAGTTTTTTTGAGGCATTGGTTTTGGTCGGCTCAAAATTTCTTAAAACTGGTGTAATATAATTTTGGGTAGCTTTGTAAACACTCCAAATCAGTGAGTTTTGAGGGATTTTATTATTTCATTCCATTTATATTCTCACAAAAAATATATAATTATAACTACTAATACTAATACCCTTTCCTATTTAATTTTTTAGGGTTATTTACACTAACTACCCCTATGTTTTTGATTTATAACACGGGGTACCCCTACTTTTAAACTATTTACACTAACTACCCCTATGTTTTTGGTTTATTACACGGGGTACCCCTACTTTAAGGAAAAATAAAAAAATTATAACACTAACTACCCCTACGTTTTCTAAAGGGAGGGGTAGTTAGTGTAAATAGTTTAAATCAGGGGTACCCCGTGTTATAAATCAAAAACATAGGGGTAGTTAGTGTAAATAATCCTTAATTTTATTGTGTAAAAAACTTTTAAAATCGTCCGTTAGTGAATTACCAAGCATGTATTAGACTAGTTTAAAAGCCGCTACTTAAAAACAACCATAAATCGGACCCTCATAACCAGTACTCTAAAAATACCTCATAACTATTACCCGTACAATTGCCAAGTACACCCTTAGTGTCATATCTCTAAGTAAGAAATTTTTTTTTTATTACAACTCCCACGCACATCTACATGTCCTTACGGTTGGGGGCTCGAAATGCCGGTGCCAGAGTGTCCGTGCTGCTTTCCTCAAGAGCTACAAGCGCTGAACAGTGATTTTTACTGTTATTATTATTATCAATTACTGAAGTTACATTCTCCAAACCTTACCACACCAGTGAAAGCTTGTACCAGCCTTGCTATGTCCATGAAGACCATGCCAGTCTCCCTGGAGGCTTCGACGGATAGCTTGGCCCCGCTATTATTTGGAGACGACTCAGGTTGAAACTCTCGACGGTACTCGTCGTAATTTAGTATCTCACGGCCTGTCTCGACGCTTCGGATCCACAACGGTTCTCGTGCGGCGGCCATCTTCGTCAGCTCGTCCAAGGCGCGGCCGACCGTCTCCATGATTTTCGATTTCTCCAGGCCCAAGTAGCCTGTGTAGTGATCCATGGCACTCAGACTGTTCTGGTCCGTGCCTGCATAGCATGTCGACGAGCTTGGCGACGCAGTTCCATCAGGCAAACTTCCGGATCTTCCTTGCAACCTCTCTATCTAGAATACAAAAAAATCTCTATTTGTTGGTGCTTAAACATTCTGAAACAACATAAATTACCAACTCGGTACACTTAATAACTGTGTTGAAGTTCATTAGTTAGTAACTCTTTCAATGACAATGATTATATGCAGGAGCAGATCTGTTGTTCCATTTATTTCTGTCCAATCATGTTCCCCTTCCTATTACATGTGGGCCATGGGAGTATATATGTGGAGGATGGCCCACATATAATAGAAAGTGGGACATAATTGGACATAAATAAATGGCACAACAGATCTGCTCCCATTATATCCAAGGTTTATGGATGTTAGTGCATTGATGCTTGTTATACTTCTGCTTTGAGTCTTGCATTCTCGATGCGCAATTGCTGTTCTTCGCTAGTCATGGCAGCGTCTTTACTTGTTGTAGCATATCCGCAGTTGGGACAGCACTTCTTCTTGATAGCCTCCCTCATGCTCCGGTTTTCTTCCCGCAGTTTCTCCATCTCTGACTTGAGCAGCGAGTTCTCATGGCGCTCTTGTATCGACTGAGAGAAACCATGAATTCATTCATTATATAAACCTCAGAATCAGCCCATATATGCATTAACGACCCCTATGTTTTATACTTATTATACCACTCTTGCTTTGAAACTAATTACACGGACCCCTTTAGTTTCTATTTTCTATAGAAACTAATAACATCTGACCACCCCTATGGTTAATAAAATTTATAAAGGAGATGAATGTTCGGTATAATTATTTTCGGAATATGGGTAGTTCCTGTAATACTCATGAATCTGCTAAATATTAATTATTACCTTGATTTGTGTCCTCCTATTTTGGAACCAGAACTTGACTTGCTTAGGAGAAAGGCCTAGCTGCTTGCTCAACTGTTGCCTTTGCTTCTCATCCGGGTGGGGTGATTCCTTGAACAGCCTGTGAGATATATTCCAAGTACTACTCATTTAGCCTAAAAGTTCTAGGTACATATATAAGCCTGAATCTGCTACGTTTAGAACAAAGATGTACCAATTTTATGATCCATGGAGCGAAAATATAGTACTTAAAAGAGCTTATAAAACTAAGGCAGGCTTAAACGAACTTTAGATTGGGGGTGTTACAAGGATAGATATTTTGGCAATGTTATAGAACAGTGGCGCAGCTTGACTAATTTTTTTGGAGGGGTAAGTTATATTTTTCGGCAGTGCTACGTTGGCCGCGGGTTTGGACCGCAGTCTGGGCCCGCGGGCCACATGTCGCACGCCCATTGGCGGGGAACGGGGTGGGCCCAAGGTGGATTTCTTCTTGGGGGGGGGGGGGGGGGGGGGGGGGCAGTGGGGGGTAACACGCGGCCGCCCCTCGCGGGCAAAAACGAATTTCCGTATATTTTTAGAGGGACAAATTACATGAAGATATTAATATCTAAATTTTGAATGGCCATGGCCCCCCTAGTCTTCACTAAGCTCCGTCACTGTTACAGAGTATATGATAATGAACCTTGATCAAGTTTAATGGTAGGAAAAAAAAAATCAGATACCCAACCCCAAAAGTTCAAGGTAAAAGTTCTTCTGTACTTGGTGTGTGTGTATTACACATAAATTTATCACCAAGATTATAGATGTTGTCCTAGCTTTAACATTAACTTAATTATAGAAAGTTTATCTGCAATTTACAACTTTTTTCATGATATAAAAGATATTCAGATAGAAATTGATGGTTATCAACTGTAATTACTATAAATTTTGGATTATGGCATCATTGTATACATGAATTTTTTTTCCCAATGTCCTGAACATAGGTTACGTGGTTAATTAATATAGACAAATTATCCTTTGTTTGGTTTAATAAGTAATGGTATAAATATAATTTTACTGGTCCTTCCTATAGTGAGAACATTATTTTGCACTATGTTTATTGAGTTGAGTGCAGCCGTTGCTTACACGATTCTTCCATATTTGTATAGATTATTGGAAAACCTAAAAAGAAAGAAACCATGATAGTATTTAGCTCTCAAGCCATGAAAGTAAGGAGAGGAAAACTCACGCTTCCATCTCTTTAATCTGTTCGGCTGTGTGCCTATGGTACTTCTTCCTCTTCTTCGCCTTCTTATCATTATCGCCAACCTCGTCGTCCTCCTCCTCCTCGCCCGCATTCCCATCTTCATCCGAGCGCCCAAAGGGACCCGTGTTCTCGCTGCTGATCTCCACTGCATCCCCTCTACAACCTCCTCCTCCTCCTCTCTGACTCTCTTCCTCCCCCTCCTCCCCCTCTTCCTCCGCCGCCACAGCATTTCTAAACACCCCCGCCTAATAGAAACAAGCAACATATATATTCACACTAATAGTACGTGACATATGCAAAGCTAATGAAGAGAAAAAAACCAATTAATCAAGATAGTTATACTAACGAGCGAGAGGGAGAGCGCAGGAGTTGCGAAGAAGTCTTTGGTTCCGTCCTTGTCCATGTCGAATCGACCCTACTTCGATCGGTTTCCGCAAAAAAAAAAAATTTTAAAAATGTTCTGAACATACGCAATTAAGGATACAGAACAAAGAGCATGATGCAGATAGAGGAGTACTGAGGCTGTTAGGTACTGAATGTTAGTTATGCACACATGAGAGTGTGCATATTTACCTACAAGACAACATTCCAGCTGCAAGCCTGCGATAGCTAAAAGAGAACCTATGCTTGCTGGTGTCTCAAGCTTGACACTTATTCTTCCGTGCTTGCCCCCTCCTCCCATTTGTTCATTGTTCATAAATGTCTAATACTCATTTGACTGTCAGATTCTGATGCTTCCTCAGTGGTCCTTACCAATTATTTACACACTGCAATTTGCCCCCATTAGTACAGTTGGACGGCATTTTCTTTCAGGTCAAGATTTTGCCAGTTAACTACTTACCTATATTTAGTGAGAGTTCTTTCAGATTGATGATTCATTAACTACTTCGAGGATGTATCCGGTCCAGCACAATATCGACTCGGGGGAATTTTACTCTCGCGAAGGTTTCGATCGGTCGGTCCTTCGCGTGCCGTGCACGCGATTGGTGCATGTCGGTAAGAACCACCGGTATGACTGGTTGTTCAGAGTACGAACAGATTCAAGTTCAAGTTCCATCTATCACTATGTATAAAATTTCCATCTCAACACACTATTCTCCTCAACAAATGTAGCAGATTAGATTAAATGACCTCCTAGCTTTAAAAGGCTAGTAAGTTGGGGGCAGGCTTTCTCCATTCTTAGCTAGGTATTTAGAAACATGAATGCCATTATGAAATTGCCTATGATTTTTTCCCCCTCTATTTCAAAACAATTCAACTGAATGAGTTCTTGTGGGAGGAGACAACAATTTCATGAAAGAAAACTTACAATTGGAATGAAAATTTCCCTTGTACCGGCCTTAAAGTTATGTTTATGCTATGAGAACCCGGTAATACTTTTGTAAGGAATTAAAAGATGCTTGTTAAAGAATGAAAAGATGCACAAGTATAAAGAAGTAGGCATTGAAGCATTTTAAAAAAATAAATAAATTATTATTTAAGAACAACATTTAAACATTATGCTTACAGAAATTTAGTGAAAAACATGCACATAGGAACAAGAACATACTGATTGGCATATGTAGTAATGTAAATGGTAGGTGGGAACGAGAATCACATGCTAGGGGAAAATATAACATTAATTTTGCTTGTTTCTATCTAAATCATTGAAACTATAGGGTCGCTACTTCTAGTACCCCACATTTACCTTAGGATATTAAGGTAACAAGGTTATGTATACATCTTTACCGACAGAAGCAGATAAAGGTAACGAGGTTATGAGACATGGTGGATTTTATTAATGACTCATACTAATATAACTAGTACATAAAATACAATTAATTATAATTAATGAGATTACTAGATGTCCATAAAATTTCAGATGTCTGGGTAGCTTTCTTGTATCATAGTTATGGTCATGTTTGATTCGTTTCCTACAATGCAAACATTCAACAAGAACTTTAGTTGAGTAATTTTTGTATCGCCACTTTCGCGCTCATTGTAAACTCTGATAAAATGATGGCACATTTTCGATTATGATTTAAACTCTTGTTGCGATACGGGTTGCAGTTGCTGATCTTGTGGTTGTTGTGGTAGTTGATTATTATCCATGATATTAAATAGTCTCTTCACACTATATTGCTTGTAAATATTGTAAGGAAAAAAAAAATTTGTGTGATTAATTTTGAATATTATGACCTATTTATAGGAATTTTTGGTGCAAAATTATCCCTAATACTTTCAAAATATAGTTGTTAATTTTTTGTCATTTTCAACGAGTTGACCAAAATACTGTTAAAAGGTTAAAAAAAATCCCTCAAAATGAGAGCATTTGGTCTTTTTCGGACCCAAACGGTCACAAAAAAAAAATCCATACCAGACCTAGATCGGGTCTGAACTGGACCAGTTCAATCAATTTTACTGGGTTTAACCAGCTCGGTCGCGTAGTTAAACCGGTCGGGCCGGTCCGAACTACCAGGTTCGAATTACCAACCAAGTCCAGACCTGCAGGGAACTAGGTGGGCCGGTCTGGATCGTTGACTGGACTCAGACCGGCCCAGACTGTATTTGATCGGGCCAGGCCCGGGCCGGAAACCGGGCCGACCGGCCCAGATCGCACCTTGACCGTTGGATAGTTTTCCACCGTTTATGAGCCCGCCAATGGGAGGAAGGATTCCAAATTTCTATTTTTAGGAATTTTATTTGGATGGAAACTCGGCGCTTTCCACGGAGAGAAGAAAAGAAAAGAAGAGAAAAGAAAAGAAAAATAAATTTCTCCACCAATTATTTCTTCTTCTTCTTCTTCTCTCTCTAAATTCCTCCACATTTCCTCTCTCCAGGCTTTCCCAATCCCTGACGGACTCGGGTCGGAAGGATGACCGGTTCGTTGGTGGATCGGGCGACCACTGACATGCTCATCGGCCCCGACTGGGCCATGAACCTCGAGATATGTGACATCCTCAACCACGACCCTGGGTATCAAACTTTCCATTTCTCAATTTCAATCTTTTTTTTTTTTTCATTTTCTTTCTTGTAGAACTATTGGAATCTATAGAGCTCAATTGAAGAAATAGAAATGTCGAGAACAAATATTTCACACTCACTACAATTCTAGAATTTTGGTTCACTGACAGAAATTTTAACATGGTATTAAAGTAACATTTATTCAAAGGAAAAGTATACTCGGACTGAAACAAAAACCGAGGGAAAAATGCAGCGCCATGTGGCAGCTGCAGATTGGTCAAAAAAAAATTAAAAACCCTCAGCCTCCTGCTTACGTAGGCCGGAAAAACTGACCAGTCAAAAGCCGACAAGTGGTGCGGTTTCAGCCGCGGTCCGTGTAGCTGCTCTGTTATTCAAATTTTATGGCAGGTACTTCAAGCGGATTAAATAAAAAAAAATGTACCGCAACGTGAATCTAGCCCTTTGTCAAATGTGAATGTTCTAGTTTGGTTCTCTTTTTAAATGACAAACATTTCACTTCAAATGACATACGTCAAATGGTACTCTAAGAGCATCATTAGTAAGGCCCATCCCATTTTCTGGATTCTAGATTTAGAATGTAGGAGCTCATTTTGTAGAATAATAAGTCTCATCCCTAGTCCTAATTTCTATAATTTCGGTCCCAACCCATCCATGGGTGCTAAGGGTTGGGCCTCCCAATTTCTAGATTCTAGATTGTAGAAACTCGTTTTATAGAATAGTAAGTTCCAATTTGGAGGCCAACTTTCTAGATTCTATACTTTATATTATTTTTTTCCTACATTAATTTTTGACCACACAATTTTTGCGACCGGGGCTCACTTTATCATTTCCTACTATTCTCATACAAACCCAACTCATTCTACATTTACCTTTTTTAAAAAAATTTAGGCTCCAAATTGCATTGGAGAGTCCCAACTACTAATGATGCTCTAACAACCGTTTGCCATGTCTTTTTTTTATTTTACCACTTTTATATGGTAAAAACGGTAAATCATGAAATCAAAGTATCAAACAGATTTCGTTTGCCAATTTGACAAATATGTTACCATTTAGGTTCGAACCAAAATAACCTAAATATTTAACTCTTATCCCTCACTACAAATACTAGAGTTTTGAGGTTGTTTGGCTCCGATTTCAAATGAAAAACACCAAATGGTGCTCTCATGAGTGATTGCCGTTTGTTATTTTCAGCCCTTTTGTGTGGTGAAAATGGTAAACACGGGAACCAAGCAGATTTTGTTTGACGTTTTGGTCAACATGCATGTTGACGGAAACGATAAACTCTCTATTTCAAAAAGGAACCAAACTACTTCTTGATCCCGTGACATTGAATAAACTCTCTATTTCAAAAATGAACCAAACTAGTCCTTGATTCTATGACATTGATTTTAACAATATATGAAAGCAATTGGAAAAGGTAAAAATAGTAACTTACCCAATAGGAAATTTGATTTTAGGGAAATTTGAAGTTTTCTTGAAAGAAGGTTGAACCATTAGGATATAAAAAAATGTATGGTTTGTTGATGTTGATGTTTAATTAATTCTTGTGATTGCTTTTTGTTTAACTAGGCAAGCAAAGGATGTTGTCAAAGGCATTAAAAAGCGAATTCGACATAAGCATCCGAAGGTCCAACTTCTAGCGCTGACTGTAAGTCTGCAAATGTTCCATGAGTTTTTGTCATTTTACTTGTAGGTGTTGTGTCGGACATTTATCGATCACGACACGAACACATTTTATTATACATCAAAATTGGTGCCAGATTCATATTGTCTCACGTCATTTTATGGATTTCTTCGACTTAGATGTATGTGCTTTCCCTTCCATTTTCAGCTACTGGAAACAATAATAAAAAATTGCTCGGACATAGTTCATATGCACATTGCAGAGAGAGAAGTTCCTCATGAGATGGCGAAGATAGTGAAAAAGAAGGTTGTTTTAAAATCTGAAAGCCTGTGCCTGTTCTCACTGAAAATACTGAACAATCCTTCTCTTTCTCCACGCAGCCCGATTTTCATGTCAAGGAGAAGATACTAGTCTTGATCGATACATGGCAGGAGGCTTTTGGTGGTCCACGGGCAAGATATCCACAGTACTATGCAGCATATCAGGACTTGCTGGTATTCTACAAATTTTCTCTCATTCCATCCATACTAATGATATTTTTGTTCGTAAAATGTCAATACTATTGAACTTTTTTGAGAGAGAAATAATTATTATCGACTTATTACTAGTATATTTTGGCGTTGTATATGGTTTGTGTTCAACTATAGAGAGCAACGAACACCGTCCGATGGTCGGAGAAGTCCATGAGGAATAGCAACAATACGGACTCAACAGATCACCATCTAACAAGATCAATCTTCAGATTCCTGATGAGGTATGAAGAGGAGAGATGGTCACTTATGATTCTCTCCATATGTTTGGGTGCCATGTCTATTAACTCGTGAATCAGAAGGATAGAACCAAGCTGGAGTCAAAGTTGAAATTGTGCATTTTCTTTGGGTTCAAACAGGGAGTTAAAGACTACAAGTTGTATAATCTAAAATATAGAAGGTAGTTCATGAGTCGTCATGTGATCTTCGATAAGGCTTTTATGTTGAAAGATGTGGAAGAAAAGTCTAAGGAGGTGAGTTGCACATTAGGGGACAATGACACGATGGAGGTAGAGGTTACTGGCACTCATGAGGGTATAAATTTTGAAGCACTATTACATCCTATTGATACCGAGAAGGCAAACAATTTACAAAAATGGAGGATGAGGAGCAACCCCAGTAGGATCCATATGCAATAGCATTAAAGATATCATGGCTTACACACAAGGCACCACTGTGGTATGGTTTCGAGAATATGATTGCGTTTGTCTTAGTCACAGAAGCGAGAGACCCAAGCAGTTCTAAGGAGTCCATTGACAAGAGGAAGGAAATCGTTGGACAGTTGCCATGATAGAGGAGATGAAGTCAATTCGGAAGAATAGTACATGAAACTTCGTCGAGCTACCAAAAGGAAAAAAAAAAGACTATTGACTGTAATTGGGTATTCAGGAAGAGGATAATGAAAAATACATGGCGCATTTGGCACAAAAGGGTATTGTCAAAAGGTAGGGGTTGACTACAACGAGATATTCTTGCATGTGGGCAAGCATACTTCTATTAGGATGTTATTGGCATTTGGCATTGGTAACAACTCAGGATATGAAATTTGGGAAATGACTGTCAAAACATTTCTACATGGTCAATTGGAAGAGAAGATTTTCATGAGGCAACCCAAAGGATTTATGAAGCATGACAAAGAGAATCACGTATGTGAGCTCAAACGGTCTATATATGGGTTGAAGCAATCTCCTCGACAGTGGTACAAGTGCTTCGATTCTTTTATACCGAAGACCAATCTCTCTCGATGTGAGTATGACAACTGCGTCTACTCAAGGAGGCTTAAGGATGGGTCGTTTATATATCTTCTCTTATATGTTGTTGATTGCTTCAAAGAGTATGACAGAGAAAAGTGCACCAAAAGCTTCACTTAATACAAAATTTGACATGAAGAACTTAGGTAGAGCGAAGAAGATCCTTGGGATGGAAATTCATAGAGACATGAAGGCTGGAAAGCTTTGGCTATCCTAAAAGAAGTATATAGAGAAGGTGCTAGAGGGATTCAACATAAAGGACTCTAGACATATGAGCGCCCCGATCGTTCAAGTTATTCTTCAAGGCATGTCCTAAATTAAATGAGGAGAATGTAAAGATGTTCGCGTTTCATATACGAGTGTGATTGGATCGTTGACTTTTGTTATGGTGTGCGTCCGTCCTGATTTATCGTACGTAGTAAGTTTGGTGTGCCGACACATGTCAAATTCAAGAAGGCTTCATTGGAGGTCATAAAGTAGATACTTCAATATCTTAGGATTCTAAAGATCTCAGTTTGTTGTTTTACAAGTTAGAACATGAATCGAGCCAATTATAGGGGTATGTGGATGCTGATTATGCTGATGACTTGGATAAGAAAAGATCAACTACGAACATGTATACATACTTGCAGATTCTCCAGTTAGTTGGAAGTTGACATTTCATGATATCGTAACATTTTCTACTATGTAGTCAGAATAAATGACGACAGTCGAGACATTGCAGGAGGTCCTATTGTTAAGAGGCAAGCTTAGCAAGTTTGGGCTTGAAAAGGTGCAAATTCTGGTGTTTTGTGAAAGTTAAAGCATGATTCCTCTCACGAAAAATTCAATATACAACAGTTAGGCGAAACACATTGACGTCCGGTGTCACAAGAGTAACAAGGAGATTGATCTTTTGATTAATGATAATAAGGTGAACTTGGCGGGCATGCTACAAAGGTGATCCCTATGGAGAAGTTCAAGTCCCCCTTGACTTTTATTTAAGTATTCCAGTTGGGGAAGGTTCTCGGATTCAGTAGGAGGGTTATGGCAGTTTTACGGTTCTATGCAAAGACTGTGTCAGATGCAGTTTCTCGATTTTGGGTAAAGACCGTATAAGTGGCTGTATTTAGTTATGGGCATAATTGTGACAATGATTAGTTTCACGGTTCTAATAAAAAGATAGTATCGATGAAGAAAAACCAAAGTGAGCTAAAGTTAAAAAAAGGGGATATCGACAATATTCGCATGGGGTGGCTAGTTGATGACATGCCAAGGTAGAGATTGTTGTATATAGCTGGTGTTCAACTACAGAGAGCTACTGATGTCATCCGATGATTGAAGTCCTGGAGGAGTCAAAGCAGCGGTACGAGACTCAAAAGAGCCAAGAGTATCAGGGTGGCATATATCGTTGGCATAGCAGTGGAGTGCATTTTTATTGCTGAAAGTTTTGGTCACAATTTTGTACTCACTAAATTTATTGGCGGTATAACGTCAGCACGTTGTCGGTATGTTGTTCGCTCGGGTTCATGATCAAAATAGGAACGATTCAGATTTTAGGAGCTAAGATTGTTCTCGACTTTGGAAAGGTTGAGGGTCATATTTAAGGGTCTCCTTGAGCCCTAGGGATGGAGGGCTTGATAGAAAAAGGAGGCTTACAAGAGAGTTCTTGGAGGCCATAGAGAGAGTCATCAAGGAAGGAGAGACCCCGTTGGGGAAAGTTCCGCATTACGGTATTGTGTGTGTAATCGTTAAAAGTTTCTCTTGTTCATTCAATAATGTTATTTCTTCCATTGTCCCGTGGAGTAGGCTGAGTTTGACCGGACCACGTTAAATATTGCGTGTTCGTTTTGTTATTATTGTTCGGATTATTGTGCATAGTTATTCTCGTCATAAGGTTATTTTTGTGTGAGCTTTCGCGTGTTGCATAACATTTTACTTTTACACTTTTTGTAACAGTTCATATCTAAATAATGATAAATGGAAGTTTTCTAAGTTTCTAAGAGATATTTTTTTTCCTGATCATCAGCGAGCTGGAGTAGTCTTCCCTAAAAGACCTGAAAGGTCAGCACCTATATTTACTCCTCCACATTCAAGGCCTCTGTCAACCTATCATCAAACTTCCAAACGACGTGAATCAAAAGACTCTCTTGATGGTTATGAGGTTCCTAGTGTGAGGTAAGTTGTGCAGCAATATGAAATGATTGAGTTCTATCTTTCTTTTTGTCCATTTTATTAGGCTCTGAAATTTTGTTGATAAGAGATCTTTTTTCTAGTGAACATGAGGGTTTTCTTTTTGTCAATGTCATGCAAATTGCATGCTGTGTTGGCTAACTATTTTGTTTAACAAAGCTCGTAAATAATCTATTTTACCTATGTTTTCAGTGGATTCTGGATAGGATGCAAAAACCTATTTGGAAACTGTCCTTAATGTTACAAGATGTACTTACTGGTTGTACTTTGGTGTGACGAGCCTTTGAGCATGAGAACAAATAAATGGAACATGTTCGTTCAATGAGTCTCTTTTAGCATTGAAAGTAAAGCTCCTTTGAAATCCCAAAGTATCCATGAAAGCTTTGTTATATGACAACCTTTTTCTTTGTACATTAAATAGCCAGTCACTTTACCTTGCCTTCCCAATCGAGAAAAGACGTCCCCTTCCCCTATCATAGGCCTCAATCATTGGGATGCATTTACCATTGGTTGTTATATGACTACTTTGTATGTGCCCTCCATTCAGGAACTTGCAAAAACTGGCCAATTTTGTTTCTACAACGGCTGAAAGTTTCCGAAGCCTTTAGATATTGATTGAAACCAGCCCAGACTACCCAAAACAAGGCCAAAAATGACCATACCTTTTGAAAGTTATTACTGAAAGTGGCCAAATATTTCCCTTTATTTGCCTTTACTTTCATTCTCATGTTCTAATACAAATAGTAAGTTGCCTAGTAGATATGCAATGCTCATGTTACAATGTCATAGAATTCATGCATGTATGCAGTTATTCACACAAACCAACATAAAACTACATAACTTATATATGAGACTGTCTTTCTACTCTAATTTATTATTTGTTATACTCACGTGTCATTTTAATGCTTTTGAAGTGCTAAAACTCGATCTACTTTCGGAACTGAGTTAATTCTCAGAGAGTACGATACTGATGCTAATATCACATGTTTATACCTTAGTTGAACGAAGGTAAATGTTGGCCGTCAAAGGTGCTAGGATGATTCGTAATTGCAGAGAAAGAGACAATAGGAGCTCTCTGGTTGTCAAAATATTTATTAGATCAAATAAGATGTCCAATTTTAGTAACCTAGCAATGAAAAGTAAAATGATACTTCAAATCGAGCATTGAACCAATACAATTACCTAGTCATGATGCAACTAATCTTTTTATTGGGCAATAGCCTCCATGATTTTCTTGGGTACTTGATGATAAATGTCTTATTTCGTTTGTTTCTTCATTACTTGTATTCTATTTTCTTATCTCGATTCTTCTTTAGCCTCTCAGAGATGCAAAATGCTCGTGGAATTATGGTCGTTCTCTCTGATATGCTGAGTGCTTTAGATCCTGAGGACAAAGAGGTATCCTTTGATTTCATGTTTCTGATTGCCTGGTAATTTATACTCAAAATTTCCAGCATCCACTGTCAAAACTAAGTTTGTGACAAACAAGTGACCTTGTTCGATAGAGGCTTTATGATTTATTATCATAATTGCCATAACAAGCATTCCTAGTCTGTGTGTGCGCGCGTGTATAAAATGCATCATAGGGCACATCAATGTATAATCCTCACTGCTGTAAGTGACGTATACATCTCACATCATCCATGAATAGAAGCTTTTGTAATTTGGAGACTTTTTTTTAACTCATGCATCATGTATTGCAAAATGAATGATTTTTCAGTAATGGAAATGAATCGAATATATATATATATATATATATATATATATATATATATATATATATATATATATTGTGGTCCGAATGGTCAGGAGTTCGAATCCCAGTGGGATTCCAATATATATATTGAAATGGTAATTTTTTATTATAATTTTTGGTTACCTAATAGCCCACAACCTAGCCGGATACTTATAAACCTGGCCCGAAGACCCGTACGCGGCCTGCTTGGCCTGCACTCGGCCTGCCCCTGGCTGCACCATTTAATGCTTCCCCAACCCACAACCCACAAATAATTGGGGGATACCTCCCACCTTAGTCACTTGTGTGTGTGTGTGTATATATATATTTTGGAAGAAGGTAAATTTTATTCAGGCTCCTTTAAAGGCTACAAACTCAGCCCGAAGGCTTACAATCAATCCAGTCTGAAGGCCTATATATACAATTTCTATATCCGAAGTCACTATCCCAGCCCGAAGGCTTACATCCTGGCTCGAAGGCACCTCTTACTCCCGAAGGCTCCATCTGGTCTGAAGGCCCCACGCAGCCCCACTGCACCAGCTCCGCATTGGCACCACACGTGCACCCGTATCGCATCCGCGCACCACCTGGGTCGCACTGCACCGCTCCCGCCTCCTACGGACCTCACTTGCACTGCACCCAATATATATACACACCTATAGCTCAAGTAGCTAAGGTGGGAGGCATTCTCCCCAATGGCTCGGGATCGAAATTGGGAGGTGGGGGGGTTTGGCGGCGGAGCATAATTCCTTCCATTTAATTAAAATGGTGGGAGTGGAGTTGTGGGCCATTGGGCCGTAGTGGTGCATGGCCTCCAAGTCGGGTGTAGCGGGCCCTCTTGGGCCGTGGTGCTGCAGTCCTCCGAACAGCGGTGGTACAGGCCTATGGGCCAGGTTGTGGGCCCTTTGGGGCCAGATTGTCTTAGTGGGCCATTCGCGCGCCGCTCGATCTAACGGTCAAGGGCGACGGGGCTCCGGATCCGGACCCATAATAATAATAATAATTATAATAATAATAATAATAATAATAATAGGTGTGAGGCACAGTTCTTGTGTGTTGCTACAAGGTACACCTTAGGTGCGTCCAAGGTGCGCCTTTGCTACCATTTGGCTTTTCCAGTTAGACTCCTAGATTGACGTCGTTTTGATCAGTCTGTCACCTATGAGTAGGTCCCTCTGTCATGTGTTGCTTGTTGTTGCATAGGCCATAGAGAGATGTGCCTGGATCCTACTGGGGAGGGTCCTAGAGAAGAACTGTGAGAAAGCGCGAAGTCTCATCTGAATCACTTGCCTAAGGAATCGAAACCCATACCAGCTCCTCTGATCGTATTGGTAACCTGGGCCGAGATGTGGCCAGAGATGTCATTCCCTCCTGTGTCGCCTATCTGAATCACTTGCCTAATTTAGGT
Organism: Iris pallida; assembly: GCA_029216955.1. Taxonomy (NCBI): domain Eukaryota; kingdom Viridiplantae; phylum Streptophyta; class Magnoliopsida; order Asparagales; family Iridaceae; genus Iris; species Iris pallida. The sequence goes on from JANAVB010002397.1 coordinate 3,816,744, forward strand.
AATGCGGATAGTGGGTGGGGGTGGGGTTGACTCTTGCTCTGGCAGGACTAATAGGTTGCCTTCATGCTAGTGAGGGAGAGAAAGACCTGTCTGCGACAACAAGGTCTATCACCGTGCTCTCTTCTGGCCATGGCGTGCGACAGTCTCCTTATGAAGAGGAGGATCGACTGGGGAAACAACTGCCTTCAAGGTTTGCTGGGCAACCCAATTCCAAAAGCTAGAGTCTTGTTGAAAGCTCCACTATATGTGTCTGAAGAAGAAGCAGATTGGTTCTGAGACTTCTGCATGAAGGTTAAATAAAAGATGATCTCCGGTTGACTAGAGAAAACGAGAAATTGTTACAATTCTCTCCAACAGGAGGAACGTGGTAAGCCAAAGCAGAGGACATGAAGGAAAAAAGAGAGAGGGTAGTAGCCGTAAATTGAGGATCAGTGCACGGGTCACAAAAGGGCAAACTACTATATTAGTATAGGTTTAGGTTTGAGTTGATTGGGAGAAAAGTTTGTTGAGGGTGTGTTGCTAGAGTGTTTGGCGTTATGAGTCCTAACACTCTCCTGTACTCAGTTTCTTATTAATACGATTACCATTTTTTTTTTGAAAGAAATACGATTACCATATATATATATATATATATATATTTATATATATATATATATATATATATATATATATATATATGTGACAAAAAAAAAATATATATATATATATATGTGACAAAAAGATAAAAGTAGAAAAATGAATAGATAAGCTACATTCACTGTTGGTGCTGAGGGACTTGGCATTGGCAGACTCGTCAACATAGTCAGATGGTGGTGGCAAAGTGTCAACTTGTAGTCAATTTGAAGTGCCTTTCCTTTTCTTTTTTCTATCCCATACATCCCATTTATCGTGCATAATCTGGTCAAGTTTCTCTCTCTCTCTCTCTCTCTCTGTCATATGACTTAAATAACTTAATAGCCAACATAACCTATTCAAAGCATGTCCAAAATGGACCCAAACAAGTTTCATATGAACCCAAAGAATGGATCACCTTTGACCATTCCATGCTTCCTAGTTTGCATTTAAATGCTCATAGATTGACTAAAGAAACGTAGCTAACTATTTATTTCAGCATTTGATATTTTGGCCTTTTCTATCTAGTTGGTGGTTCTTTTGCGAATTTTGTTTTCATAACTCTACAACTGAGTGGTGTTTATACTGGACCACAGGGAATTAAGCAGGAGGTAATTCTTGATCTTGTACAGCAGTGTCGTACATTCAGGCAAAAATTGGTACATCTTGTGAACTCGACATCGTAAGTGCTCTTACTGTTACTTCTTGCAAAGAAAGGACACAAATTAGTAAGCTTAAAATTTTATAACTATACCTTTTTCATAAAGCATCAATTACTGTCAAACATTTTTGAAAGCTTATATCCTTTTCTAGTTAAATCCTTCTATTTCCTTTTTCATATCCTTTCCGACACTCTTCCATTTTCCTTTTTCTTTCATAAGAATATTTCTTGCTGTTCTTTCTGTTTATATCGTTCTGGTATCCGTTTCCATACTAGGAATTGATTTTTCTTTTAATAGGTTATATGTTTGTGTTGAGTGATTGAGTGTTTCTTGCTCCTAAACTGAGTTCTGAGATTGTGGAATCATTCGTTTTCAGTTCATTCCAATATTTTGCCTATGACTTTATGGTTATATGTATCTATGTAGTTCTATATTAGATTAGAGTGTGTTATATATTCTTTTTTTAGTACCTCATAAACTAGCTTCTGTTACTTTCATGGTTCCGGATTGTATCATACTAGGCGCAACCTTATTCTCTCCTATTATTATCTGCACAGTTATGATGTGTTCTTTCTTTTTTGTTTTTAGGGATGAGGATCTGCTTTGTGAAGGGCTTGCTCTAAATGATGACTTGCAAGAAGTTGTAGCCAAATATGATGCTATTGTTGCAGGCGTTCCTGTTCGTGAGGAGAAGCCAAAGACTCTTCAAGCGCTTGTAGACATTGATTATCCTGCTGATACCAATAATGATCAAAGGTAGTTAGTCCATTCTGTCATCATGACCTTCATTCAAGGCTTTTCCTATCAAATTTGGTCCTTCTGTGATGCATTAAATTAAGAAAGCTTGACCAATTGATTTGGTTTTTGTTACAAAAGCATTTGTGTGAAAGAGGATATTGCCATAAAACTCAGACTACTAGGTGGCAGGTCGGAAGACCCACTTACTGGTGAGGGAAGTTGAACCTCAACTGACCAGCGGACCGGACAGCCTCAAACTTTCCTTAGAATTTAGGATCCTGTATTTTTTTCAAAGCCTAGAAAAGATATTATATGAACTGGGAAGTTCAAAGATGTGCCATAGGGATTGAAGTAAAGGGGTATTATACGCCAGAGAGAGAAATCAGCATTGTCCAGAATTTAATTTTTATATTTTTGTTCAGTACTTCGGCACATTAACTCATGATTATCGGTTATGTCCTAAGAATGAGAGTTAAGATAACAGTGAAGGGCATTAACAATTAGTTGTCATCATTTTTTTTCTCAACCCTGAAATTTTGTGTTGTATCCAAGTCCCCTACTAATCCTAGCTTAGACTTGGTCCTACATTTATTGCTGAGATACTCGTCTGGTATTTGGTCTCAGTTCGGTACGGGGGCTTCTTATTTTGATTTTCAGCAACGTTCCCATTGTCTATTGATGGTACTTACTGGTTTTCTGTAGCTCCAATACAAGCACAAGTACGAGCAATCAGAATCCACTTCAGCAGCTACTGCTACCCGCACCTCCATCATCAAATGCTCCTGGAACCCCAATAGGAGGTGCTCCTCACATTGATCTCCTTTGTGGCGAGGATTTCAACACTCCTGCAGCTTGCGGTCCTCTAGCCCTTCTTCCCGTCAGTGAACCAGTTTCTAACTCTGCAACCGAGCATAACATGTTAGCTCTTCCAGATATGTTTTCTGAGAGCAATGGTATCAACAACACCCCTCCTACTTTTTTCGATTCATTTTCTGCGAATTCAGCTGCACAAACACATCCTTCACGCTTGAACAGTCTTTATGCTAACGGAAGCATCTCCAATTAGGGGTACCCCAATATGAGCTCACAGCTTGGGGCCAAGGAGCCCATTTGAACCATGCAAATCCTAATGCTCAAGTTTCTTTGGGCATGACTCCACAAGAGCAGTCCCTTGATGGTTAGTCTATCCTATTTTGCTATTAGTATTTTTCTTCGGGTCTTTAGCTTTGTCCTATCGTTGTATTGCAGTGTGGCATATCTTGAATAGTCTTACGTGTGTTAATTCTCAAGTAACAGGTGCTTAGACATTGCATGGCTTATGTTTATTTCCGGACTAAGGTTTGTCCTTGATAACGATGATAGCCAGTACCAAAATTGAAGGTTTGGTGGTTATCAACTATGGAAAACCGTAACCATCTAAAAATTTACTAGGAACTGCAGCACTTTTACAGGAAATAGTTGTCAAACATGAAAGCAAAATCTTACTGTTTTATGTTTTCCAAATTTTCTATTCAAAATAAAACTCAAGTTAACTCACAGTTTTTCTGCATCATGTAATGAGAAAAAATTGCTGTTATTTATGAAGTGCTTCATGTCAACCTGAAGTTCATTCTGATTGGCTCCCAGACCCAGACCTGAGTATAAGATGTTAAACATGTGAGTAAATTAGGTTGGTTCTGAACCTATTTGGTGTTTACCTGTTACGAACCTGTAACCAGGCTCATTCCACGGGTAAAGATGCTCATAGGGTTTGCTTTGTTAGTCATGAGCCGTAACAATCCACCTAAAGTTGTCACTTAATAGTTGTCTTAAGACTCTTACATGTGAACAAATTGTACAAACATAACGGATCTCCTTTAATCAGGTGCAAATGACCATGATCTTCCCCCACCGCCATGGGAAACTGAACTAGACCAGAGTAGTGAAGCTACCTGCACCCAGACTCAACCGGCATATGGTAGCTTCCCAGGAGGAGGTCTTTATCCGCCAATGATGCAGAATAGCCATTTCGAAGGCATCCATCCTGGACTGATGCAGAACAACCAACAACCAGGCATGTACCTCTCTCCAACGCAGAGCAGCCAGTCGCCAGGTGTATACTACCAACCAATGCAAGGTGGTCACTCAACAGGTCATGCTGCCTATGGTCAGCAGCGGCAGCCGGAGGCTCACCTCTACGAACAGAGGCCTCCATACCCTTCTTATACTGGACCAAATGAGATATCTCAGGGAATATACGGGCTCTCGCTGCAAGACGGCAGCACCTACATGAATGCAGGACCTCCTCCTCAAATGCCTATTTCCTCTTATTCACAGCAGTTCAACAGGCCATCCAAGCCTGAAGATCTGCTGTTTGGTGATCTTGTGAATATGGCCAAGTCAAAGCAAAATAAACCAACTGTTAGTTGAGTTGGGGTCACATAGCTCCTAATTTTCTTTTAGCAATTCATTATTCTTTACTTTTGCTTGTATTGAATATAGTTTTTATTATACATATTTCCATTCTTTCCACCTAGTCTGTATATTCGATTCATTTGTTAATTTGATTCATTTACATTATATGGTGAACGAAAGAACTGGAAACTACTTGTATAGAAGTTACTTATGACGGATATAGATTTAAATTTTGTCATGGTGAATGTTCTGAGTGTTGTTTACAGAATCAAATATCTCACAAGGCTGCATATAATGGTGATTGATGTATTAACTTTTATATTTGTGTGGGGCTTACCTAAAGTCATAACTTGCTTTTCTTTTGACTTCTGTTTACAATCCCATGCCATGTTATGTGACTTCACAATATCAAGAACTTGGAATTGTGGATGTTTGTGACTCAGCTGTGATGTGCTGCTGAATTTTTAAAAGAAATAGCTGCATATTAGAATCGAGTACCATTGCAATTGCAAAGGTCTGTTTGGTATTTGCCAGGTTTCAGCGGCTGAGTGACTTCCCACGAATTCACTCATTTATTATCCTATATTTCGATGTATTGTCTAGAGTCTATAATTTGTGCATTCTCTGCAGTCTCGGATACTGCAGTTGTATTATTATTTGTAAATTGTAATCCACTAGAAGTAGATTCCCATATACTCATTGTCATTCCCATGTACTCATTGTCTACTCATTTGTCTGTAGATTCCCATATCCTATCCTAGTGTCTCTTAGTCTTTTATAGGCACATCAAGTTTAGAAAATAAAAGTAAAAATGTAAAGTTTTTATTGTTTAAATCTATATAGGATGAAGTGGACCCATAGGTTCTTGGCACGAACATAACAAGTAAAATGGATTTTGCTCAGTTTACAATTTTCATTGACAAGAAAATAATTTCAATCAAGTGTATTTTGCACAAGGACTGGATTATCAGTTCAGAATTTCCGTTACATCATTGTTATAACAACAAACATTAAATTTTGAAGAAAGTAATTTCAGTTAGGTAACATTTTCATACGTGCTATTACTACTTTTGTTAAATACAAAAAGAAATAATCGGTTTTCATATAATATAACTTTAGTACATACAATACATTTTTAGTAATTAAGAAATAAATAACCAGTTTTCTTCCATCAAATAAAATGCATAATATAACGTTTTAGCATAGATATACTAATTATTCTACATCAAACAAATAAATAATATAATATGGATACGTTCTAGTATAAATATACTTATCACGCTGACATGTGATTAATAATATCTAGATAATTGGAAAAAAAAAACAAAAATTTAAAGAATTAACAAATGTGTTTTTAAAAGAAAAACCAATATGATAAAAGAAGTAGAAAAAATGTTACACTAATTATTATCAATGTCATTTTTCAATGGTTTTTTTTTTTTGTTTAAAATTATAATTTCTCAACTGCTTACTTCAAACTCGAAAGGTGAAAAACAACAGAGCTATATGGGTCTGTTTCATTTGAAATGTATGAGTAAAATAACATCTATTTTAATGTCCCAGTCACACTATCATAGTATCATGTGTATGACATGTCAGATGGAGGAAAGAAAGATGGAGGAGAGAATGGTAAAGATATAATATAATAATAGGCAAATACGACGTATGATTTAGTAGTAAAGAGGCCAGGAATACAACAAAGTAGAATTAGGGTTAGGGTCGAGTAATCAGGGCCGGCCCTGAGTTAATGGGGGTCCTAGACAAAATTTTAAAATGGGGCCCATATATAATATATAAAAAATAAATCTAAAAAATGTTACAGCCAAGGCTAGAACCTAGGACCTCTAGGGAGGGTTTGGTTTAAGTTTTTGTGGCTTGGGAATGAGTTTCGAATTTCTTATCCATGTTTGATATGTTTAGGATTGAAAATGAAGAGAAAGTGATTACTTTTCCATGTTTGGGTGCCAAAGGAATTGAGGAGGAAAGGAAAGTGATTCCCAATGGAAGGAAAAAATTAGGGGGGAAAGTGATTCCATCCATCCAAGCAAGGAATCACTTTCCCACATTGAAGTAATCACTTTCCTTTTCTCATTCCTTGGCATTTCCAAACATCGGAAAGGAAAATCAATGGGAAATAAAATTTCCCAAAGGAAAGAAAATGACAAGAAATTAATTTCCTTTCCCTTCCATTCCGCGAACCAAACGAGGCCTTAGGGGGGAAAGCTATTCCATTGACTTGGGAATGATGCTTGGCTATTTTGTTTGGACGGTTATACCCTCTTTTTATTTTCAAATTTTCAACTTCTATCCCAAACATGTAAATCATCATGAAACTAATGAAAGGGTATTAAAGGAAAACTAAATAAATTAATATTTATATCCCTTTGTAAACCAAACATGGAGATAAAAAAATTAAAAAAATTTAACTACGTATTTCCATCCTAACCAAACATGGGTATAGAAATGTTGAATTCCTTTCCCATGGAAAAGGAATTCAAAACATATTCCTAGAAATACAAAAACTTGATCCAAACGAGCCCCTAGTGTACAAGTTTAACAAACTAACACAAAACCACAATTGTTTTGTGATAAAGGAGGATCGTGTTATATATTAGTTCTATTTTCAATACAAGATTACGAATATATATATATATATATATATATATATATATATATATATATATATATATATATATATTTGAATTAATATTTTTGGGCCCCCAAATTTTATGGGTCCTGGACGATCGTCCTGGCCCAGGGCCGGCCGTCGATGGTCCCTCAAGAGCATAATGTAGCTTTGTTCCTGATAATAACAAGAGGAAGGTGAAGAAGTATAACAGAGTAAGGAAGTAGAGGAGTAGCAGTAGATGAAGATAAGGGAAAGGAGACGAGAGTCTGAATTAAGACTCAAAAACAAGTCCTAAAGTACAGAACCGGCTTGAGCTCATAGAGGTCCGGACAAAATTTTAAAAATAGGACCTCCATATATAATAAAAAAAATATTAAAAATATTGGGAAAAAAAAAATTAAAATAAAAGTTACCACGAGATTTGAAGTATACAAATCAAGGGAATTGATAAAGGCACTTCATTTTTTGATCGGGGCTAGCCCGGATTGGGGCTAGCCCAATTTTTTTTGTGTTTTACTCAGGACAGCCCATTTTTTTGATTTTGGGCTGTCCCAAAGTAAAATTCCCCTAAACCCAAATTTTTTTTCTCATTTGCAAAATTTTTTCTCTCTCTTCCTAAACCCTAATTCCTCTCTTCTTCTTCTTCCTCTTCTCCTCCACCATTTCTCCATCCCCAAGCAAGAAGATAATTTGAAATTCCTAGAAATTTCTTCCACCTAGAAATGTTCTCTTCTTCTTCCTCTTCTCTTCCAAATTTCCTTCTCAAGAAGATCGATGGCACCCAAATTCTTTCTCTATTTGTTTCCAAAATCCTAGAAATTAAATTGAAAAATTCAAGCATCCATTATATTGTTTATTTCAATTGTCTGTAGCCCATTTGAATTAAACTACATTCGGAGTGAAAAATTACCCATTTAAATTAAACACAAGTATGCAGGAACGAGAAAACTGTGCGTCGACCAGGACTGCCTAATTTTCTGGCAGTCCTACAAACTGAATGGACTGCCAGAAAACTGGGCAGTCCTAAGTCACAACATGTGAAACAAAGGACTGCCCATTTTTCTGGCAGTCCTTACTGTATTCAGGACTGCCAGAAAATTGGACAGTCCTACATGTATTTAGGACTGCCAAAAAATTGGACAGTCTCATTAATGGCCGAAGAATTAAGTCTTGATATGGCTATCTGGTCGCTTGGGCATCTTTTACAATATGGAGAGCAGAACATAAGCCGAGCATTGCTTCTTGCTCTCGGTATCCTATATAGGAATCTCATACTTATAATGCTCACCAACTGACACCACATGATACTCATAATTCCTGGTTGCTATGAATTGATACATGCACTCTACATTCACAGGTACATGGGACACATGTGGATACATCATAAGACACAATCATACTATGTGCTGCATATACTCATATGCTAATCATACAATCTAATAGCACCAGCTGCTATTGTTGCATACACTCAGCAGAACCCCCCTTGTTCTACTGTGCATGAGACTTTCCTCTAATACTCTCACATATTATACTGATACACTAAATTCTGATGTTCCTCTGGGCACTCTTACACTCTGTCACAGAAACACTATACAATACTGGACTGCTCAGTTTTCTGGCAGTCTATTCAGTTTGTTGGACTGCCAGAAAATTGGACAGTCCTTGTTTGTATGTGGACTGCCCAGTTCCTGGACAGTCCATGCTCACAGCAAGTTCTGTGATGGACTGCCCAGTTTCCTGGTAGTCCACATATGTATGTGGACTGCCAGGAAACTGGACAGTCCACATACAATCAGGTCTTCCAATCTTTCTTCGCGCGCGCGCGCGTGTGACAGCATGCGGGATGAATCTCAATCTAGGGTTACAAAACAGGAAGATTTTTGTAGGGACAAGAGGAATCTCAATTTAGGGTTTAGAAGAAAATTTGAGATTAGAAGAAAATTTGAGAGGAAGAAGAGAAAGAGAAGAGAAATAAAACAATTGACTTTTATACTACCTAATTGTAATACCTGTTGTTCGTATTACGTATTTGGAATACGTATACGTATTTTATCTTGTAATTGCATATCTCCTTGGTTTGGCTTGGCTTGTTTACTCTCGGTTTGGGTTGGTTTGGTTTGGCCGGCTGATTGCTTGGTCCATCATGGACCAAGGTGAACCCCCTACCTACCACAACCTATGATATTTATTTCCCACCAACCTTCTCTCTCCTCCATAACTCTCATTTATTTCTTCTTCTTCTTCTTCTTCCTTCCTCTCCACAACTCCCCAACCCTTAGGCAAGTGTAACTTGCTTCCACAAGAGAACTCATTTTTATGGTTCTATTAGCTTCTTCTCATGATTCTAAGACACATTAGAACTTGTCATTTTCCATTTTGAGGCTTAATTCTTGTAGATCTAGAGTTTTGCTATTTTCAGATTTTTGGTGTTTTGATCTATTAAACTTCCTTATTTTCAAGTTTGGATGGTTCCATGTTGTAGATAATTTTATTCTACCCAATTTTGACCTTTGGAAAGTTGGATTCGGACTTATTTTGACCAAGTTATGAGCATTTGGAGTTTTGGGTTCCATCCATGGAGTTCATGCAGTTCTTGCTGTTTTTGCCCCTTTGGAGAAGACAGTGAGCAGTGTGCTAGCTTTTTAGCTTACGCCGCTGACTTGTGTACGCTGCTCTTTAGCGAGCGTACGCTAGCCTTCGTACGCTGCTCTTTAGCGTGCGTACGCTAACCTTGATACGCTGCCTGTTGGCAGCATGTCTTTTCGTACGCTAGCTTGAGCGTACGCTAGCTTGAGCGTACGCTGACCTGTAGTTCGAGCGTGCCTTTGTGTACGCTGACCCTTGCGTACGCTTCTCTTTGGAAGTGTATGGACCCTTTGGTACGCTGGCTTGAGCGTACGCTTGCCTATCTTGTCACCCTGGTTCAACCCGAGAGCTTTGTGACCTCCATACGCTGCCTTTTGGGAACGTATGCTTACCTGAGCGTATGCGTTACCTGAGCGTATGACCTTTGGCAGACTTGATCTTATATTAGCTTGTCAGTTTGTTTTATTTTCCTTATCCTTGATCTTCTATAGCCCTGTATATTGATATTTTATTAGATATTTAACGTCCATTTTATATTCTTACGCCTTTTGTCCTGAACTTAATAATCATGAATTTACTTGATATGTTTAGAAATGATACCTGAGCCTGACACGATAGTGACCCGTAGTGGTGCACTCCTGACATAATGACCTGACATGACCTGATGGTGGCCCGTCGTGGCGCACTCCTGACTAGTATACTTGACATGATAACCTGACATGTTATATCTCGATAAGCTGTTACGACGGCTACCTGACATGACATGACTTGACAAGAATGAACATCCTGGACACCGTGGGTGATTGTGCTTGTACAAATAAACCAGTCCTGTCTTGCATCATGTCTAGGAGGGGACTCCTGAGTACCACGGTCAGGAGTACCTACTAAAATGGACTAAGGTTAACAACTAGATCAATACATTAGTCATGAAGAGATTTTCCAGCTACAGGCAATCCCGTTACCTGGGTGCGCTTGGGATCTGTAGCCTGCCGTCGAGTAGGGCACATTTCCAGCACACTGTCATGTGTTGCACCCTTCAAGCTACTTAAGGATACATGCGTTTCCTGGACGATGTACCCACCTGAATTCAACCCTAATCTCTCGACCTGGGTAACCTGGATGGTCTGCAGGGCCTGTGGCTGTGGAATAATCTTACTGCATCTTGTTAGTAATTAGGCTTGTGACAACCCTAGTTAGTTAAGTATCAAGCCGTAATTCTTGCTTGGCCGTGAAGTGATTGGATGGAGTCTAACCAGTCTAGTCTTGTCCTGATCCTGTTCCAGATTATTGAACGACCAGAATGCTTGTATTTATTTTACCGATAAATGTTGAGAATTCCAAGCTCTGTTCAGACGAAGGGTTACAACCCCGGTCCTTGTTTGGTTTACGGATTGTAACCTGGTTATCTGAATAGTTCCATGGTCATCTCGTCGTATATCGTCCTGGCATGTTTTCCTTATTTCCAGTTTTTTTTTTTTACCATTTATTTATATGCCTGTCTTTACTATATTATTCATATTCCTGTGCTGATTGCTGGTTTTAGTTCTTAAGTGAAGCTCCTTTGTGGCACTTGCTCTTTCTGGGGTCTGACCCAGCTGGTTTTGTATGGCCAGAATTCGGAGCAGCTCCAGAGGATCTACCGACCTTCCAGCCAGATGGTGGCCACTAGACGGAACCCTGGCAACGAGTGGGTTTATTTTTGGATCCCCCACTTTATTGTAAAAATATTCTTTTGAGGCGTTTAGCCGACGAGCACCTGTTTAGCTCGATTGTACTTTTATTTACTGTCTGCCTACGGGCTGTAACATGATTAACAGATCCTAGGGTTGATCATGTATGACTAAACTCTTGCTAGTCCTAACATTTTGTAACGACTAGCTTCATGATCAGCTGAATATGTAATATTTTGGACGCCTTATTATTGTATATTTGATGATCGTACATCTTGTAACATTTACTTACTTGCTTGTGATTGAGACACTAGGCTTGTTCATGACCTTAAGAGACTGTTGGCTTGTAGATAAACCCTCATGTATCTAGACAGCCGTGACCGTATAGCGAGGTGGGTTGCACTTCAATATACGTAGCTGGCTATGTCTGCCCCCGCTCTCCAGTATTCTGGTTCTGGGGCGTGACATGGTTTAAGTGGTGGCCCATGCAGGTCTTGTAAATCAAGATATGTGAGGGTTTACCGAATAGATGTCTCAATCAGTATTCGCCCTTGAACTCTGCTCGTATCTTCTGAATTCCTGGATTCTTGTCCTGATCATATGCTTGTATCGTTGATTTGTCCTGATCCTTCCTTATTGTTCCCTATGTCGTCTTCTTCAGCGGCATAGTACCTGACCCGGCCGATCAGCAAGGCGGAGCACCTCCTGTAGACCAGCAACAACCTGGAGATCAAGCTCAGCATTCCGGAGTAGCCTCCAGAGTCGAGCCTATTAGAGAAGAGCCACCAGTTCAGCCAGTTCAACCTATCGAGCCTGATGATGGCACTTTGGTAGGGCTCGTCAGGACCTTGATAGCTTCTCAAGATTGTCGTGGAGATGCCTTGCAACAGGCAGTGGCTGATGCTTTGACTAGAGGTGGTCATCCAGGGAACAGCGCGGCCAACAGCTTCAAGCGCTTGAACCCTCCATTCTTCGACGGTAGTGAAGATGCCATCGCAGCAGATGCTTGGCTTCAGGACACTGAAGTGATTCTAGAAGCAGCCAAGACTCCAGAGAATGAGAAGGTGACAGTGGTGCGCCTACAGCTATTGGATCTTGCCCGCAGCTGGTGGGCAGCACAGGCAGTTGGATTGGCAGCACCCATTCTATGGGCGGTGTTCAGAGAGAGATTCCAGACCAAGTATTTTGATGCTGTAGCTCGGTACGATCTACAGACGAGGTTTACCAATCTGAAGCAAGGAGGCAGAACGGTCGACGGATATGCGACCGAGTTTTCCAGACTTAGTCGGTTTGCTCCCACCTTGGTGGCAACCGAGTATGATAGAGCCCAGCGGTTCCAGCAGGGACTTCACCTGGAGATCTTGTTGGCAGTCGAGCAGTTTGAGCATCAGACTTTTGATGCAGTCTTGAGAGCAGTCCGGAGGCATGAGTATACCTCCCAGAGGATTGTGGATAGGGTCGGAGGTCGGAAGAGATCTCACGGCCAGATGAATCAGTCTTCAGCCCCAGCCCCAGCCCCGGCAGCCAGGGCTTTGACTATTGGAGCTCCGAGGCGAGCAGCCTCAGTGACGTCGGTTCAGCATTCAACTCCGACGCACCCTCAGCAGCAGCAGAAGCAGAAGCAGTCTTCCGCAGTGGGTTGTTCTCATTGTGGGAAGCCAGGCCATGTGGTGGCAGAATGTCGCAGGGCACAGGGATTGTGTCTGGTTTGTGGAGCAGCAGACCATAGGGTTGGATCCTGCCCGAACAGGGGTGGTTCATCCTCGTCCAACCTTTCTAGTTCTTCGGTGAGAGGACCAGCACCAGTCCAGCAGCAGCAGCAGTATCCATTGCCGAGGCCCTTGCCGCCTCAGTCCCTTGTATTCCAGCAGCAACAACCCCAGCAGTATACTCAAGCCCAGGTCTTGAGTCAGAATAGGCAGCGAGGGTTTCAGCAGAGGGGACCAGCACCCCGAGGGCATGGTCAGGCCATGGTGATGACCGTGGAGGAAGAGTTGGCACCAGGTGAGGTAGTGGCAGGTACTATTCTCGTCAACTCCTTTCCAGCTTCAGCTTTATTTGATTATGGTGCATCGCATTCTTTTATGTCTGCACGATTCGCGACACGGGTAGGATTGGAGCCCAAGTCATTATCAGTAAGGCTCAATATACTTACTGGTAACGGACTTGTGGGAGTAGATAGAGTGTTTTCCTCGTGTCGGATCGTAGTTAGCGGTAGAGAATTCCCCGCTAGATTGATAGAGTTCCCGATGGCCGATTATGATGTGGTCCTAGGGATGGATTGGTTGAGAAACCAGTATGCTAGAATAGACTGCCATATTGGTAGGGTTATTTTTAGCATTCCAGGAGAGCCAGAGTTTTCTTTCTCCCGAGGCAAAGTTGAGTCATCTCCTCCAGTATTGCGGGTGGCAGTAGCAGCAGTTCAGTTGCCTAGGATAGTGGGTGAGTTCCCAGATGTTTTTCCAGAAGAACTTTCAGGTATGCCTCCGGAGCGGGAGATCGAGTTCACTATAGACTTGATTCCCGGGACAACCCCAGTGTCAGAGAGAGTCTACAGGATGGCGCCGTCAGAGTTGGAGATCTTGTACAAGATGATTGAAGAACTCAGAACCAAGGGATTCATTCGTGCTAGTGGATCGCCTTGGGGAGCCCCGATGCTTCTTGTGAAAAAGAAGGATGGTACGTCCAGGCTATGCGTTGATTATCGTACCTTGAACTCAGTGACAATCAAGAACAGATACCCTCTCCCGAGGATAGATGACTTGTTTGATCAACTCAAGGGGGCTTCAGTATTCTCGAAGATTGACTTGCGCTCAGGTTATCATCAGATCAGAGTCAGAGAGCAGGACATCCCGAAGACAGCTTTTAGATCGAGATATGGGCATTGGGAGTTCCTTGTTATGCCTTTTGGAGCAACCAATGCGCCGGCAGTATTCATGGACCTCATGAATCGCATCTTCATGTCTTACTTGGATCAGTTTGTGATCGTGTTCTTGGATGACATCCTGGTCTACAGCAAAAGTGAGGCGGAGCATGAGTAGCATCTCCGTGTGGTTCTTCAGACTCTTAGGGAGCACCAGCTGTATGCCAAGTTCAGTAAATGCGAGTTTTGGCTCGATCGCATTTCGTACTTGGGTCATATCATCACCAGAGGAGGAGTAGAAGTAGATCCCCAGAAGATTGTGGCTATTGAGTCATGGCCAGTGCCCAGCACAGTTGCAGAGGTTCGCAGTTTTCTTGGATTGGCCGGCTACTACCGGCGGTTTGTTTCGGACTTTGCTCGGATATCAGCGCCATTGACGCAGTTGACCCGCAAGGATGCACAGTTTGCTTGGACAGCAGAGTGTCAGAGTTCTTTTGAGCAGTTGAAGCGAGGATTGATAACGGCTCCCATTCTCACGCTTTCAGATGGAACCGGAGGATTCTCAGTATATTGTGATGCTTCAGGCAGAGGTTTAGGATGTGTTCTGATGCAGCATGGAAAGGTAATAGCTTATGCGTCACGACAACTTCGTGATCATGAGAGGAATTACCCAACCCATGACTTGGAGCTGGCAGCAGTGGTGTTTGCACTTAAGTTGTGGAGGCACTATTTGTACGGAGATAGGGTGGAGATTTTCACCGACCACAAGAGCCTGAAGTATATTTTTACCCAGAAGGATCTTAACATGCGTCAGAGGAGATGGCTGGAGCTTCTTGTGGATTATGATGTCAACTTGCAATATCATCCTGGGAAGGCCAATGTTGTAGCAGATGCGTTGAGCAGGAGAGCCGGAGCTTATTTCCTAACAGCACAACCAGAGCTGTTAGCAGATCTTCAGAAGATGGGTATTGAAGTTGTTCTCCCTTCCAGTGTGGCGTTGATGGCCAGTATGCAAGTTCAGTCCACTATAGTCGAGAGGATTCGGATGGCGCAATCGGCAGATTCCAAGCTTCAGCGACTCAGAGCAGAGTGTGAAGCAGGACGAAGACCAGAGTTATGCATTCATGAGGATGGTACACTTCGATATGGTAAGCGTCTTTGTGTACCCAGTGGAGATATCAGACAGGAGATCATGTCAGAGGCGCACAGTTCTCAGTATTCCATCCATCCTGGCAGTACGAAGATGTACCGTGATGTCCGACAGCACTTCTGGTGGAATGGCATGAAGCAGGAGATAGCTCGGTTTGTCTCTCGGTGTTTGGTTTGCCAACAGGTTAAGGCCGAACATCAGAGACCGGCTGGACTTCTTCAGCCCTTACCGATTCCAGAATAGAAGTGGGAGCATGTGACTATGGATTTTGTGACTGGATTACCTAGATCCCCAGCTGGTAGAGATGCTATTTGGGTTATAGTTGACCGGCTCACGAAAGTGGCTCACTTTCTTCCATTCAGAGTTGGTCAGTCGACGGCTCAGTTAGCAGAGATGTACCTCAGGCAGATTGTCAGATTGTACGGAGTGCCAGTCAGTATCACCTCGGACCGAGATTCAAGATTTACGTCGCACTTTTGGCGTAGCTTGCAAGAGAGTTTGGGGACTCATCTCCAGTTCAGTTCAGCATATCACCCGCAGACAGATGGCCAGTCGGAACGCACGATCCAGACTCTTGAAGACATGTTGCGGTCTTGCACACTTGACTTCGGTGGTTCATGGGAAGATCACTTGCACCTGGTGGAATTCTCATACAACAACAGTTTCCAGGCCAGTATCCAGATGGCACCGTTCAAGGTACTGTATGGCAGGAAGTGCAGATCCCCGTTAGCCTGGGATGATGTTGGAGAGAGGCAGATGCTTGGTCCAGAAATGATTGCTCAGACCGTTGAAGTGATCAGGCGAGTCAGAAATCACCTTCGAGTTGCCCAAGATCGCCAGCGCCATTGGGCCGATTCTCATCGGCGCCCTCTCGAGTTCTCTGTCGACGATCATGTATTCCTGAGGATTTCGCCTAACCGTGGCGTCATTCGTTTCGGCGTACGGGGCAAGCTTAGTCCTAGGTATATAGGACCGTTTGACATTCTGGAGCGAGTAGGTGATGTATCCTATCGTCTCGCTCTTCCACCGTCGCTAAGCGAGGTGCATGACGTGTTCCATGTATCCCAATTACGACGGTATATCCCAGACCCGAGCCACATCCTGGATCATTCGGAATTGGTTGTTGGTACCAACCTTTCGTATGAGGAGAGGCCCGTGTCTATATTGGATCGAAGAGAGAAGATCCTCAAGAACAAGACTATCAAGTTAGTCCGAGTTGCTTGGGGTCATCACTCTTTGGGTGAGTCAACGTAGGAGCGTGAGGATGATATCCGATCGCGATATCCTGACTTGTTTGACTCGTGAGGTATAATATCTTTCTTATGCCTCATGCCATCAATTCCTTGCTTGTATGATTGATTGATTGCCTAGTATAATTGCATGTGAATAGTATAGCTTGTTCTTGCCCCTCTAGCCTCTTAATTAAATTCCGAGGACGGAATTCTTTTAAGGTGGGTAGAGTTGTAATGCCTGTTGTTCGTATTACGTATTTGGAATACGTATACGTATTTTATCTTGTAATTGCATATCTCCTTGGTTTGGCTTGGCTTGTTTACTCTCGGTTTGGGTTGGTTTGGTTTGGCCGGCTGATTGCTTGGTCCATCATGGACCAAGGTGAACCCCCTACCTACCACAACCTATGATATTTATTTCCCACCAACCTTCTCTCTCCTCCATAACTCTCATTTATTTCTTCTTCTTCTTCTTCCTTCCTCTCCACAACTCCCCAACCCTTAGGCAAGTGTAACTTGCTTCCACAAGAGAACTCATTTTTATGGTTCCATTAGCTTCTTCTCATGATTCTAAGACACATTAGAACTTGTCATTTTCCATTTTGAGGCTTAATTCTTGTAGATCTAGAGTTTTGCTATTTTCAGATTTTTGGTGTTTTGATCTATTAAACTTCCTTGTTTTCAAGTTTGGATGGTTCCATGTTGTAGATAATTTTATTCTACCCAATTTTGACCATTGGAAAGTTGGATTCGGACTTGTTTTGACCAAGTTATGACCATTTGGAGTTTTGGGTTCCATCCATGGAGTTCTTGCAGTTCTTGCTGTTTTTGCCCCTTTGGAGAAGACAGTGAGCAGTGTGCTAGCTTTTTAGCTTACGCCGCTGACTTGTGTACGCTGCTCTTTAGCGAGCGTACGCTAGCCTTCGTACGCTGCTCTTTAGCGTGCGTACGCTAGCCTTGATACGCTGCCTGTTGGCAGCATGTCTTTTCGTACACTAGCTTGAGCGTACGCTAGCTTGAGCGTACGCTGACCTGTAGTTCGAGCGTGCCTTTGTGTACGCTGACCCTTGCGTACGCTTCTCTTTGGAAGTGTATGGACCCTTTGGTACGCTGGCTTGAGCGTACGCTTGCCTATCTTGTCACCCTGGTTCAACCCGAGAGCTTTGTGACCTCCATACGCTGCCTTTTGGGAACGTATGCTTACCTGAGCGTATGCGTTACCTGAGCGTATGACCTTTGGCAGACTTGATCTTATATTAGCTTGTCAGTTTGTTTTATTTTCCTTATCCTTGATCTTCTATAGCCCTGTATATTGATATTTTATTAGATATTTAACGTCCATTTTATATTCTTACGCCTTTTGTCCTGAACTTGATAATCATGAATTTACTTGATATGTTTAGAAATGATACCTGAGCCTGACACGATAGTGACCCGTAGTGGTGCACTCCTGACATAATGACCTGACATGACCTGATGGTGGCCCGTCGTGGCGCACTCCTGACTAGTATACTTGACATGATAACCTGACATGTTATACCTCGATAAGCTGTTACGACGGCTACCTGACATGACATGACTTGACAAGAATGAACATCCTGGACACCGTGGGTGATTGTGCTTGTACAAATAAACCAGTCCTGTCTTGCATCATGTCTAGGAGGGGACTCCTGAGTACCACGGTCAGGAGTACCTACTAAAATGGACTAAGGTTAACAACTAGATCAATACATTAGTCAAGAAGAGATTTTCCAGCTACAGGCAATCCCGTTACCTGGGCGCGCTTGGGATCTGTAGCCTGCCGTCGAGTAGGGCACATTTCCAGCACACTGTCATGTGTTGCACCCTTCAAGCTACTTAAGGATACATGCGTTTTCTGGACGATGTACCCACCTGAATTCAACCCTAATCTCTCGACCTGGGTAACCTGGATGGTCTGCAGGGCCTGTGGCTGTGGAATAATCTTACTGCATCTTGTTAGTAATTAGGCTTGTGACAACCCTAGTTAGTTAAGTATCAAGCCGTAATTCTTGCTTGGCCGTGAAGTGATTGGATGGAGTCTAACCAGTCTAGTCTTGTCCTGATCCTGTTCCAGATTATTGAACGACCAGAATGCTTGTATTTATTTTACCGATAAATGGTGAGAATTCCAAGCTCTGTTCAGACGAAGGGTTACAACCCCGGTCCTTGTTTGGTTTACGGGTTGTAACCTGGTTATCTGAATAGTTCCATGGTCATCTCGTCGTATATCGTCCTGGCATGTTTTCCTTATTTCCAGTTTTTTTTTACCATTTATTTATATGCCTGTCTTTACTATATTATTCATATTCCTGTGCTGATTGCTGGTTTTAGTTCTTAAGTGAAGCTCCTTTGTGGCACTTGCTCTTTCTGGGGTCTGACCCAGCTGGTTTTGTATGGCCAGAATTCGGAGCAGCTCCAGAGGATCTACCGACCTTCCAGCCAGATGGTGGCCACTAGACGGAACCCTGGCAACGAGTGGGTTTATTTTTGGATCCCCCACTTTATTGTAAAAATATTCTTTTGAGGCGTTTAGCCGACGAGCACCTGTTTAGCTCGATTGTACTTTTATTTACTGTCTGCCTACGGGCTGTAACATGATTAACAGATCCTAGGGTTGATCATGTATGACTA
This sequence comes from Iris pallida, assembly GCA_029216955.1. Lineage (NCBI taxonomy): Eukaryota > Viridiplantae > Streptophyta > Magnoliopsida > Asparagales > Iridaceae > Iris > Iris pallida. Next base: position 3,835,932 of record JANAVB010002397.1, read on the forward strand.
AACTCTTGCTAGTCCTAACATTTTGTAACGACTAGCTTCATGATCAGCTGAATATGTAATATTTGGGACGCCTTATTATTGTATATTTGATGATCGTACACCTTGTAACATTTACTTACTTGCTTGTGATTGAGACACTAGGCTTGTTCATGACCTTAAGAGACTGTTGGCTTGTAGATAAACCCTCATGTATCTAGACAGCCGTGACCGTATAGCGAGGTGGGTTGCACTTCAATATACGTAGCTGGCTATGTCTGCCCCCGCTCTCCAGTATTCTGGTTCTGGGGCGTGACATGGTTTAAGTGGTGGCCCATGCAGGTCTTGTAAATCAAGATATGTGAGGGTTTACCGAATAGATGTCTCAATCAGTATTCGCCCTTGAACTCTGCTCGTATCTTCTGAATTCCTGGATTCTTGTCCTGATCATATGCTTGTATCGTTGATTTGTCCTGATCCTTCCTTATTGTTCCCTATGTCGTCTTCTTCAGCGGCATAGTACCTGACCCGGCCGATCAGCAAGGCGGAGCACCTCCTGTAGACCAGCAACAACCTGGAGATCAAGCTCAGCATTCCGGAGTAGCCTCCAGAGTCGAGCCTATTAGAGAAGAGCCACCAGTTCAGCCAGTTCAGCCTATCGAGCCTGATGATGGCACTTTGGTAGGGCTCGTCAGGACCTTGATAGCTTCTCAAGATTGTCGTGGAGATGCCTTGCAACAGGCAGTAGCTGATGCTTTGACTAGAGGTGGTCATCCAGGGAACAGCACGGCCAACAGCTTCAAGCGCTTGAACCCTCCATTCTTCGACGGTAGTGAAGATGCCATCGCAGCAGATGCTTGGCTTCAGGACACTGAAGTGATTCTAGAAGCAGCCAAGACTCCAGAGAATGAGAAGGTGGCAGTGGTACGCCTATAGCTATTGGATCTTGCCCGCAGCTGGTGGGCAGCACAGGCAGTTGGGTTGGCAGCACCCATTCTATGGGCGGTGTTCAGAGAGAGATTCCAGACCAAGTATTTTGATGCTGTAGCTCGGTACGATCTACAGACGAGGTTTACCAATCTGAAGCAAGGAGGCAGAACGGTCGACGGATATGCGACCGAGTTTTCCAGACCTAGTCGGTTTGCTCCCACCTTGGTGGCAACCAAGTATAATAGAGCCCAGCGGTTCCAGCAGGGACTTCACCTGGAGATCTTGTTGGCAGTCGAGCAGTTTGAGCATCAGACTTTTGATGCAGTCTTGAGAGCAGCCCGGAGGCATGAGTATACCTCCCAGAGGATTGTGGATAGGGTCGGAGGTCGGAAGAGATCTCACGGCCAGATGAATCAGTCTTCAGCCCCAGCCCCGGCAGCTAGGGCTTTGACTATTGGAGCTCCGAGGCGAGCAGCCTCAGTGACGTTGGTTCAGCATTCAACTCCGACGCACCCTCAGCAGCAGCAGAAGCAGAAGCAGTCTTCCGCAGTGGGTTGTTCTCATTGTGGGAAGCCAGGCCATGTGGTGGCAGAATGTCGCAGGGCACAGGGATTGTGTCTGGTTTGTGGAGCAGCAGACCATAGGGTTGGATCCTGCCCGAACAGGGGTGGTTCATCCTCGTCCAACCTTTCTAGTTCTTCGGTGAGAGGACCAGCACCAGTCCAGCAGCAGTAGCAGTATCCATTGCCGAGACCCTTGCCGCCTCAGTCCCTTGTATTCCAGCAGCAACAACCCCAGCAGTATACTCAAGCCCAGGTCTTGAGTCAGAATAGGCAGCGACGGTTTCAGCAGAGGGGACCAGCACCCCGAGGGCATGGTCAGGCCATGGTGATGACCGTGGAGGAAGAGTTGGCACCAGGTGAGGTAGTGTCAAGTACTATTCTCGTCAACTCCTTTCCAGCTTCAGCTTTATTTGATTATGGTGCATCGCATTCTTTTATGTCTGCACGATTCGCGACACGGGTAGGATTGGAGCCCGAGTCATTATCAGTAAGGCTCAATATACTTACTGGTAACGGACTTGTGGGAGTAGATAGAGTGTTTTCCTCGTGTCGGATCGTAGTTAGCGGTAGAGAATTCCCCGCTAGATTGATAGAGTTCCCGATGGACGATTATGATGTGGTCCTAGGGATGGATTGGTTGAGAAACCAGTATGCTAGAATAGACTGCCATATTGGTAGGGTTATTTTTAGCATTCCAGGAGAGCCAGAGTTTTCTTTCTCCCGAGGCGAAGTTGAGTCATCTCCTCCAGTATTGCGGGTGGCAGTAGCAGCAGTTCAGTTGCCTAGGATAGTGGGTGAGTTCCCAGATGTTTTCCCAGAAGAACTTCCAGGTATGCCTTCGGAGCGGGAGATCGAGTTCACTATAGACTTGATTCCCGGGACAACCCCAGTGTCAGAGAGAGTCTACAGGATGGCGCCGTCAGAGTTGGAGATCTTGTACAAGATGATTGAAGAACTCAGAACCAAGGGATTCATTCGTGCTAGTGGATCGCCTTGGGGAGCCCCGATGCTTCTTGTGAAAAGAAGGATGGTACGTCCAGGCTATGTGTTGATTATCGTACCTTGAACTCAGTGACAATCAAGAACAGATACCCTCTCCCGAGGATAGATGACTTGTTTGATCAACTCAAGGGGGCTTCAGTATTCTCGAAGATTGACTTGCGCTCAGGTTATCATCAGATCAGAGTCAGAGAGCAGGACATCCCGAAGACAGCTTTTAGATCGAGATATGGGCATTGGGAGTTCCTTGTTATGCCTTTTGGAGCAACCAATGCGCCGGCAGTATTCATGGACCTCATGAATCGCATCTTCATGCCTTACTTGGATCAGTTTGTGATCGTGTTCTTGGATGACATCCTGGTCTACAGCAAAAGTGAGGCGGAGCATGAGCAGCATCTCCGTGTGGTTCTTCAGACTCTTAGGGAGCACCAGCTGTATGCCAAGTTCAGTAAATGCGAGTTTTGGCTCGATCGCATTTCGTACTTGGGTCATATCATCACCAGAGGAGGAGTAGAAGTAGATCCCCAGAAGATTGTGGCTATTGAGTCATGGCCAGTGCCCAGCACAGTTGCAGAGGTTCGCAATTTTCTTGGATTGGCCGGCTACTACCGGCGGTTTATTTCGGACTTTGCTCGGATATCAGCGCCATTGACGCAGTTGACCCGCAAGGATGCGCAGTTTGCTTGGACAGCAGAGTGTCAGAGTTCTTTTGAGCAGTTGAAGCGAGGATTGATAACGGCTCCCATTCTCACGCTTCCAGATGGAACCGGAGGATTCTCAGTATATTGTGATGCTTCAGGCAGAGGTTTAGGATGTGTTCTGATGCAGCATGGAAAGGTAATAGCTTATGCGTCACGACAACTTCGTGATCATGAGAGGAATTACCCAACCCATGACTTGGAGCTGGCAGCAGTGGTGTTTGCACTTAAGTTGTGGAGGCACTATTTGTACGGAGATAGGGTGGAGATTTTCACCGACCACAAGAGCCTGAAGTATATTTTTACCCAGAAGTATCTTAACATGCGTCAGAGGAGATGGCTGGAGCTTCTTGTGGATTATGATGTCAACTTGCAATATCATCCTGGGAAGGCCAATGTTGTAGCAGATGCGTTGAGCAGGAGAGCCGGAGCTTATTTCCTAACAGCACAACCAGAGCTGTTAGCAGATCTTCAGAAGATGGGTATTGAAGTTGTTCTCCCTTCCAGTGTGGCGTTGATGGCCAGTATGCAAGTTCAGTCCACTATAGTCGAGAGGATTCGGATGGCGCAGTCGGCAGATTCCAAGCTTCAGCGACTCAGAGCAGAGTGTGAAGCAGGACGAAGACCAGAGTTATGCATTCATGAGGATGGTACACTTCGATATGGTAAGCGTCTTTGTGTACCCAGTAGAGATATCAGACAGGAGATCATGTCAGAGGCGCACAGTTTTCAGTATTCCATCCATCCTGGCAGTACGAAGATGTACCGTGATGTCCGGCAGCACTTCTGGTGGAATGGCATGAAGCGGGAGATAGCTCGGTTTGTCTCTCGGTGTTTGGTTTGCCAACAGGTTAAGGCCGAACATCAGAGACCGGCTGGACTTCTTCAGCCCTTACCGATTCCAGAATGGAAGTGGGAGCATGTGACTATGGATTTTGTGACTGGATTACCTAGATCCCCAGCTGGTAGAGATGCTATTTGGGTTATAGTTGACTGGCTCACGAAAGTGGCTCACTTTCTTCCATTCAGAGTTGGTCAGTCGACGGCTCAGTTAGCAGAGATGTACCTCAGGCGGATTGTCAGATTGCACGGAGTGCCAGTCAGTATCACCTCGGACCGAGATTCAAGATTTACGTCGCACTTTTGGCGTAGCTTGCAAGAGAGTTTGGGGACTCATCTCCAGTTCAGTTCAGTATATCACCCGCAGACAGATGGCCAGTCGGAACGCACGATCCAGACTCTTGAAGACATGTTGCGGTCTTGCACACTTGACTTCGTTGGTTCATGGGAAGATCACTTGCACCTGGTGGAATTCTCATACAACAACAGTTTCCAGGCCAGTATCCAGATGGCACCGTTCAAGGCACTGTATGGCAGGAAGTGCAGATCCCCGTTAGCCTGGGATGATGTTGGAGAGAGGCAGATGCTTGGTCCAGAAATGATTGCTCAGACCGTTGAAGTGATCAGGCGAGTCAGAAATCACCTTCGAGTTGCCCAAGATCGCCAGCGCCATTGGGCCGATTCTCATCGGCGCCCTCTCGAGTTCTCTGTCGGCGATCATGTATTCCTGAGGATTTTGCCTAACCGTGGCGTCATTCGTTTCGGCGTACGGGGCAAGCTTAGTCCTAGGTATATAGGACCGTTTGACATTCTGGAGCGAGTAGGTGATGTATCCTATCGTCTCGCTCTTCCACCGTCGCTAAGCGAGGTGCATGACGTGTTCCATGTATCCCAATTACGACGGTATATCCCAGACCCGAGCCACATCCTGGATCATTCGGAATTGGTTGTTGGTACCAATCTTTCGTATGAGGAGAGGCCCGTGTCTATATTGGATCGAAGAGAGAAGATCCTCAAGAATAAGACTATCAAGTTAGTCCGAGTTGCTTGGGGTCATCACTCTTTGGGTGAGTCAACGTGGGAGCGTGAGGATGATATCCGATCGCGATATCCTGACTTGTTTGACTCGTGAGGTATAATGTCTTTCTTATGCCTCATGCCATCAATTCCTTGCTTGTATGATTGATTGATTGCCTAGTATAATTGCATGTGAATAGTATAGCTTGTTCTTGCCCCTCTAGCCTCTTAATTAAATTCCGAGGACGGAATTCTTTTAAGGTGGGTAGAGTTGTAATGCCTGTTGTTCGTATTACGTATTTGGAATACGTATACGTATTTATCTTGTAATTGCATATCTCCTTGGTTTGGCTTGGCTTGTTTACTCTCGGTTTGGGTTGGTTTGGTTGGCCGGCTGATTGCTTGGTCCATCATGGACCAAGGTGAACCCCCTACCTACCACAACCTATGATATTTATTTCCCACCAACCTTCTCTCTCCTCCATAACTCTTATTTATTTCTTCTTCTTCTTCTTCCTTCCTCTCCACAACTCCCCAACCCTTAGGCAAGTGTAACTTGCTTCCACAAGAGAACTCATTTTTATGGTTCCATTAGCTTCTTCTCATAATTCTAAGACACATTAGAACTTGTCATTTTCCATTTTGAGGCTTAATTCTTGTAGATCTAGAGTTTTGCTATTTCGGATTTTTGGTGTTTTGATCTATTAAACTTCCTTGTTTTCAAGTTTGGATGGTTCCATGTTGTAGATAATTTTATTCTACCCAATTTTGACCTTTGGAAAGTTGGATTCGGACTTGTTTTGACCAAGTTATGAGCATTTGGAGTTTTGGGTTCCATCCATGGAGTTCTTGCAGTTCTTGCTGTTTTTGCCCCTTTGGAGAAGACAGTGAGCAGTGTGCTAGCTTTTTAGCTTACGCCGCTGACTTGTGTACGCTGCTCTTTAGCGAGCGTACGCTAGCCTTCGTACGCTGCTCTTTAGCTTGCGTACGCTAGCCTTGATACGCTGCCTGTTGGCAGCATATCTTTTCGTACGCTAGCTTGAGCGTACGCTGACCTGTAGTTCGAGCGTGCCTTTGTGTACGCTGACCCTTGCGTACGCTTCTCTTTGGAAGTGTATGGACCCTTTGGTACACTGGCTTGAGCGTACGCTTGCCTATCTTGTCACCCTGGTTCAACCCGAGAGCTTTGTGACCTCCATACGCTGCCTTTTGGGAACGTATGCTTACCTGAGCGTATGCATTACCTGAGCGTATGACCTTTGGCAGACTTGATCTTATATTAGCTTGTCAGTTTGTTTTTTTCCTTATCCTTGATCTTCTATAGCCCTGTATATTGATATTTTATTAGATATTTAACGTCCATTTTATATCTTACGCCTTTTGTCCTGAACTTGATAATCATGAATTTACTTGATATGTTTAGAAATGATACCTGAGCCTGACACGATAGTGACCCGTAGTGGTGCACTCCTGACATAATGACCTGACATGACCTGATGGTGGCCCGTCGTGACGCACTCCTGACTAGTATACTTGACATGATAACCTGACATGTTTATCTCGATAAGCTGTTACGACGGCTACCTGACATGACATGACTTGACAAGAATGAACATCCTGGACACCGTGGGTGATTGTGCTTGTACAAATAAACCAGTCCTGTCTTGCATCATGTCTAGGAGGGGACTCCTGAGTACCACGGTCAGGAGTACCTACTAAAATGGACTAAGGTTAACAACTAGATCAATACATTAGTCATGAAGAGATTTTCCAGCTACAGGCAATCCCGTTACCTGGGCGCGCTTGGGATCTGTAGCCTGCCGTCGAGTAAGGCACATTTCCAGCACACTGTCATGTGTTGCACCCTTCAAGCTACTTAAGGGTACATGCATTTCCTGGACGATGTACCCACCTGAATTTAACCCTAATCTCTCGACCTGGGTAACCTGAATGGTCTGCAGGGCCTGTGGCTGTGGAATAATCTTACTGTATCTTGTTAGTAATTAGGCTTGTGACAACCCTAGTTAGTTAAGTATCAAGCCGTAATTCTTGCTTGACCGTGAAGTGACTGGATGGAGTCTAACCAGTCTAGTCTTGTCCTGATCCTGTTCCAGATTATTGAACGACCAGAATGCTTGTATTTATTTTACCGATAAATGGTGAGAATTCCAAGCTTTGTTCAGACGAAGGGTTACAACCCCGGTCCTTGTTTGGTTTACGGGTTGTAACCTGGTTATCTGAATAGTTCTATGGTCATCTCGTCGTATATCGTCCTGGCATGTTTTCCTTATTTCCAGTTTTTTTTACCATTTATTTATATGCCTGTCTTTACTATATTATTCATATTCCTGTGCTGATTGCTGGTTTTAGTTCTTAAGTGAAGCTCCTTTGTGGCACTTGCTCTTTCTGGGGTCTGACCCAGCTGGTTTTGTATGGCCAGAATCGGAGCAGCTCCAGAGGATCTACCGACCTTCCAGCCAGATGGTGGCCACTAGACGGAACCCTGGCAACGAGTGGATTTATTTTTGGATCCCCCACTTTATTGTAAAAATATTCTTTTGAGGCGTTTAGCCGACGAGCACCTGTTTAGCTCGATTGTACTTTTATTACTGTCTGCCTACGGGCTGTAACATGATTAACAGATCCTAGGGTTGATCATGTATGACTAAACTCTTGCTAGTCCTAACATTTTGTAACGACTAGCTTCATGATCAGCTGAATATGTAATATTTGGGACGCCTTATTATTGTATATTGGATGATCATACATCTTGTAACATTTACTTACTTGCTTGTGATTGAGACACTAGGCTTGTTCATGACCTTAAGAGACTGTTGGCTTGTAGATAAACCCTCATGTATCTAGACAGCCGTGACCGTATAGCGAGGTGGGTTGCACTTCAATATACGTAGCTGGCTATGTCTGCCACCGCTCTCCAGTATTCTGGTTCTGGGCGTGACACTAATGGGCTAGCCCTAATAAATTTTTTCAATGGCAAACTTGTAAATAACACAAACTTACAAATGGGCTAGCCCCGATCAAATTATGCAGTGCCCTTATCAATTCCCCAAATCAACACACTAACAACTACATTACAATAGATTTATGTCACAAGGGTCCATGATACAAACTATTTCTAATTTAGTAATTTGGATACAAAATTATTAACATATTTTGTTTAAACTATTTTTTTGGACTATCATGATCGGTGGGCTCTGGCTGCCTTGGGCAGGTCGGCTCTGCTAAAGAAGTGAGGAGAGGATGGGATGTCTGAGCACAAAATTATGATGTTTTATCTCTACTACTATAGAGGTTAAAACGGCTGCAAAAAATGAAGATTTTTTCTAAGAGCACCACCCTTTTTGCTAGGGACTAGCCCAAAAAATTTCAAAATATTACAAGTTTGCCGTCAAAATTTTTTACTTGGGGCTAGCCCAAGCAATGGTATAAATACCAACTTTTATTTTCATTTTCCTCTCCCTCTTCTCTTTTCTTTTCTCCCTCAACTCTTTTCTTCTCTCTCTCAACTCTAGGTCAAAGAATTTAACCCCAACTCTTTTCTTTTCTCCCTACATTTTTTCCAAATTGTTCTCTCCCTCAACTCTAGGTCATTGACTTCTCCATTATTGGTAAGTCAAAGAATTAATATATGTTTAATATTTTAAACATGAATTTCACATATAAAAGTTGAATTATGTGTTTAATGTCGAAAAATATTGAACATGGAACAACCGAGATCATCAAATGTTCCCGCCACGTCCGAAGAACACGTTCCCGCCTTCCGAAGAACACTTTGATGCATCGGAAGCCCTCTTGGTAACTAAATTTTAACTTTTCATCGGATTAAAATTCGTGTTTGACACAAAGGACTGCCAACACACCCTGGCAGTCCCGATCATAGACTAGGACTGCAAGAGAGGTGGCAGTCCTTCACATAAAAGGACTGCCAGGCCCCTGACAGTTCTATATATGTGTAGGACTGCCAGGGTTCTGGCAGTCCTTCTTATGTGAGGACTGCCACCTCTCTGGCAGTCATAATTTTGTTATACCTGAATGCAAAGTTTTAGTCAATACATTTAGTAAGGTATTTGATATTTTGGACACCAATTGCTGTACATAAGACGATCTTGTTATTAACACAATTTGCTATTTATGGACACCAATCTTATGCACGATCCTAATCGATGAAACCTATTTGCTTTATGATGTTTTCTAATTGTACTACTTTTAAGTTCTATTGTAGGACTTGAGATCTTCCGATTTTGTGGTACCGGCTCCAATGCAGTCAATATAGCCCATTTATTCCGGACCGATCTTTGTTTGAATCAAGCGAGGGTGTGGTACATTGGTCGAAAAGTTGACGAAAAATACATAGTGCTAGTGATATCCAGATCGGCCCGAAATCGACCGGGACGACAAACTGTGGTGGTTGGCTTTGAAAGAGGTGGTGTGTTCAGAACGCACAAGAAAAATACAGTTCCCAAAGTAAAGTTCTAAGAAAAAAATATGGAAACGAGAAAATGTGGTTGTCCATTCACGATACATATTAGAAAACGAAGAAGGGAAATAGACGTAGAAGTGAAGAATGGAACCCACAACCATGAGATTGTCGAGACACTATTGGGTCATCCGATGTCCGGTTGAACCATACGGAGAAGAAGATAGTCGAAGACTTGTCCACCTCCGGAGTTGCACCGACAAATATATTCCGTCATACGACATGAAGATGAGAGAACAAGTCTACAATGAAGTCAATATACAACGCCCTATCTTCTTCAACGCTGTCGCGGACGAAATCAAGAATGGCGATGCAAGAAGTGCTCAAGTTGCTTGCCAATAATCATTATGTTGAGTTACATAGAAGACATCTCCAGAGTAAGAAGTAATTTCAATCTTTTGGGCTTTTGGGCTCATCCCGATCGCAAAGTTTGGCCAGGTCTTTTGCCGACGTGTTAGTCCTTGATTGCACGTACAAGACCAATAAGTTCAAGATGCCTCTCTTTCATGTTGTCGGATTCACCTCTACTTGGAAAATATTTTCAGTGGCATTTGCTTCATGAAGAGTGAGAAACTGAAGACTACACATGGGCGTTGGAGAAACTGAAACACTTTACACTGGTCATACAGAGCCATCAGTATTTGTTACCGACAGAGAGTATGCCCTAGTTAATGTTATTCGCATTATTTTTCCTCAAGCGGATACATTGCTATGCACTTGGCATGTCAATCGTAATATTCAAGCCCAATGTAAGTTGAAGTTTCGGAAGGAGGATGGTAAATCGACATGCAAATTTTTGACGAATTCTACAATGATTGGAATTGTGTGTGGCGAGCCTCTACGATTGCCAGTTCTACGCCGCATGGTACTTGTTCAAGCAAAGTGGGAGACGAGGCCGGCATGCATTTCTTATATCAAGATACCTGGCTTGAACCGCACAAAGAACAATTCGTCTTAGCATGGTCGAATGTGGTGAAGCATTACGGCACGACAATTACCAACCGTGTCGAAGGAGCACACTCTTATTGAAGAGACACCTAAAATCATCTCTCGGCAACTTTGTCTCTATTGGCAAGCTATACATTTATCAGTAGACCGGACTGAATGAAATTAAGGCATCATTTGAGATGAGTTTGAATATAGTCAAGCATGAGCATAGAAAGGAAGTACTCTTAGATGCTTTAATGCGCGTGGTATCTCACAAGGCGTTGGCCTTAATAGTTGATGAGATTGAAAGGTTAAAGTTTGTCGGATTTGATCCCGAGGTTTGCGGTTGTATATCGACATACACTGGGCCTCCCTTGTGCACATCAGATTAATGAATATCGCCGTGATCCATTCCTATTCCAGTAGATGCTGTCGATCAATGTTGGAGGCAGTTGTCTATGATGCCCCTGTGAAGACGGACGATGATTTCTTCTCTTTGCCACAAGTAAAACTTCTCCACGCAAGGTGGTGTACCTCAGTAGGAGCGGAACGGATGTCCATTGAGCTTAAAATCCAAAAAATTGCATGTCCGTGAGTACTAGAATGCTGAGCCGTCCGTTGTTTCCAATCCTAAAGGCAGGCCTCAAACAAGATTGACTAGTTCACAGAAGAGAAGGCTGGAGTCGACTAAGAGATCCATCGTCCTTTGAGAATGTTGAACGAAGCTTACAACAACCTTCGCCTGCACGGAAGGGCAAGCTTGTCGTTCGCTAAAAAAGAGAAAATGGACCTCCCAAGAGAAGATACCGTTGCAAGCCAAACAACGAGTTTGTATATTAACAAATTTAACTGCGCTTCGAATTTACATTTGGTCTATTGTCGATGTCCCCGGTGATGGCCATTGCGGATTTCATGCGCTTGCAAGGCATCTTGGTTATGATGACAAAGATGGATGGAGACGGGTGAGACAGGAGTTTGTACGAGTTAGAGACTCGTCTTCCATCTACTTCCGCATCCTAAGCGAAGAAACGGTTGCAAGTTTGTTGTTAAGTTTCCCTTGTACCGACAGTGTTACCGGAAAAGACCACTACATGTCAGTCCCGTGTGCCGGCTATTTATTTGCTAATAGGTACATAATACCTGTTGTAATTATCTCGTCGGATATTACAATACATTATTTCCGATGTGCGCTCCTCCGACGGACCACGGAGTGTCTAACCTATGTACTATAGGTCTGATCGGGGATCACTTCGTTATACTAAAGATGATCGCTCATTCTCCGATTCCTCCACCTTCAACAGTTTGGTACAAGAGCACCGGTCGAAGCCATCGCTTGGACCACACATTTGGTTGATCAGATCAACCATTGTAAGAAGTTTTTGAAGTTTGAGAAGACAAGAGACTTACCTGCTGATCACTACGACGTCGAAATCGACTAAGTATGGATATATTACAGTTTGACATTTTATATGGAGGACCACTTTTGTATATAGTGAAATATGAAGTCCACTGTCACCCCCACTTTTCACAAATAGGGGTAAAATGGTCATTTTTGCATTTTTGGGAATTTTAGAAATTTTTATTAATTTTATTGTTATTTGGGGATTTTTAGAGTCGGTTCAAATTTCAACTCATTCCGACTTGTATCGGGGACCCGGGTAGCTTAGACTCTGATCGGACCCAATTTTAAGTTAGACAAGGCCCATAAAATTCCACAAATTAGTCTGGTACCTTTAGATAATTTTTTTCGTGACTTAATCGGCTAATTTGTAGATTTTAACTTGGCCGTTCCGAACCCGAAAAATTCGCAAGTCAAAATTAGGCCTAAGGAGGTTTGGAGGGCATTTTGGACATTAGCCAAATGTCCCCAAACCCCCTTACATGGCCGGCCACCTATGGAGGACCCTCTCTCTTCATTCTACTTCTTCTCCACTCAAAGTTCTTCCCTAATTTTGAGTTTCCCCCAAACCTAAACCTAGATTTTGAGTTTTGATCTCTCAATCTTCTATTTTTCCCCAAATTTCTTCCATAGAACCTTTCTATATCACCAAGGAGGGAGCTACCTAAGTTTGGGAGAGAAGTGCAAGGTGGAAGTGTCCATTCTTCAAGAATCTTCGAATCGGAGAGAGTTCATTAGATTTATTCCTAATTGGTAATTACCTATTATCTAAATCAATTTTCTATGAATTTTTATTTTTTGGAACCCATAGGAACCACACCATGGTTTGTCCATTTATGAAGAGTTTAGAGGCCTATGGGAGACTCCTAGGAGGACTAGGATTAGTGTTTGTGTTGTCTTGTGTTTGTGTATCTATGTATATATATAGTATTTATATATTATGTGTGTGTGTCCAGTGTGTGTCCATATATATATATATATATAATATATATTATATATATATATATCTAGATATATATATATATATATATATATATATATATGTGTGTGTGTGTGGTGTTTGTGTGTGTGTGTGTGTGGTGTGTGCCACATAAATATATATATATATATATATATATATATATC
>JANAVB010002397.1:3851518-3991556 GCA_029216955.1 Iris pallida
CCCCCCCCCCCCCACCCCCCCCCCCCAGCAGGAAATAGCAGCAGCAGTAGCTGCTAATAGCAGCAGCAGTAACGGCATAATGGCAGCAGCAGCAGCTAGCTTTAGCAGCAGCAGCAGTAGCACCATAGCTAACTATTTATTTCGGCATTTGATATTTTGGCCCTTTCTGTCTAGTTGGTGGTTCTTTTGCAAATTTTGTTTTCATAACTCTACAACTGAGTAGTGTTTATACTGGACCACAGGGAATTAAGCAGGAGGTAATTCTTGATCTAGTACAGCAATGTCGTACATTCAGGCAAAAATTGGTACATCTTGTGAACTCGACATCGTAAGTGCTCTTACTGTTACTTCTTGCAAAGAAAGGACACAATTAGTAAGCTTAAAATTTTATAACTATACCTTTTCATAAAGCATCAATTACTGTAACATTTTTGAAAGCTATATCCTTTTCTAGTTAAATCCTTCTATTTCCTTTTTCATATCCTTTCCGACACTCTTCCTTTTCCTTTTTCTTTCATAATAATATTTCTGGCTGTTCTAGGAATTGATCTTTCTGTTTATATCGTTCTGGTATCCGTTTCCATACTAGGAATTGATTTTTCTTTTAATAGGTTATATGTTTGTGTTGAGTGATTGAGTGTTTCTTGCTCCTAAACTGAGTTCTGAGTTTGTGGAATCATTCGTTTTCAGTTCATTCCAATATTTTGCCTATGACTTTATGGTTATATGTATCTATGTAGTTCTATATTAGATTAGAGTGTGTTAAATATTCTTCTTTTAGTACCTCATAAACTAGCTTCTGTTACTTTCATGGTTCCGGATTGTATCATACTAGGCGCAACCTTATTCTCTCCTATTATTATCTGCACAGTTATGATGTGTTCTTTCTTTTTTGTTTTTAGGGATGAGGATCTGCTTTGTGAAGGGCTTGCTCTAAATGATGAGTTGCAAGAAGTTGTAGCCAAATATGATGCTATTGTTGCAGGCATTCCCGTTCGTGAGGAGAAGCCAAAGACTCTTCAAGCACTTGTAGACATAGATTATCCTGCTGATACCAATAATGATCAAAGGTAGTTAGTCCATTCGGTCATCAAGACCTCCAATCAAAGCTTTTCCTATAAAATTTGGTCCTTCTGTGATGCATTAAATTAAGAAAGCTTGACCAATTGATTTGGTTTTTGTTACAAAAGCATGTGTGAAAGAGGATATTGCCATAAAACTCAGAATACTAGGTGGCAGGTTGGAAGACCCACTTACTGGTGAGGAAGTTGAACCTCAACTGACCAGTGGACAGCCTCAAACTTTCCCTAGAATTTAGGATCCTGTATTTTTCGAAGCCTAGGAAAGATTTTATATGAACTGGGAAGTTCAAAGATGTGCCATAGGGATTGAAGTAAAGGGGTATTATACGCCAGAGAGAGAAATCAGCATTGTCCAGAATTTAATTTTTATATTTTTGTTCAGTACTTCGGCACATTAACTCATGATTATCGGTTATGTCCTAAGAATGAGAGTTAAGATAACAGTGAAGGGCATTAACAATTAGTTGTCATCATTTTTTTTTCTCAACCCTGAAATTTTGTGTTGTATCCAAGTCCCCTACTAATCCTAGCTTAGACTTGGTCCTACATTTATTGCTGAGATACTCGTCTGGTATTTGGTCTCAGTTCGGTACGGGGGCTTCTTATTTTGATTTTCAGCAACGTTCCCATTGTCTATTGATGGTACTTACTGGTTTTCTGTAGCTCCAATACAAGCACAAGTACGAGCAATCAGAATCCACTTCAGCAGCTACTGCTACCCGCACCTCCATCATCAAATGCTCCTGGAACCCCAATAGGAGGTGCTCCTCACATTGATCTCCTTTGTGGCGAGGATTTCAACACTCCTGCAGCTTGCGGTCCTCTAGCCCTTCTTCCCGTCAGTGAACCAGTTTCTAACTCTGCAACCGAGCATAACATGTTAGCTCTTCCAGATATGTTTTCTGAGAGCAATGGTATCAACAACACCCCTCCTACTTTTTTCGATTCATTTTCTGCGAATTCAGCTGCACAAACACATCCTTCACGCTTGAACAGTCTTTATGCTAACGGAAGCATCTCCAATTAGGGGTACCCCAATATGAGCTCACAGCTTGGGGCCAAGGAGCCCATTTGAACCATGCAAATCCTAATGCTCAAGTTTCTTTGGGCATGACTCCACAAGAGCAGTCCCTTGATGGTTAGTCTATCCTATTTTGCTATTAGTATTTTTCTTCGGGTCTTTAGCTTTGTCCTATCGTTGTATTGCAGTGTGGCATATCTTGAATAGTCTTACGTGTGTTAATTCTCAAGTAACAGGTGCTTAGACATTGCATGGCTTATGTTTATTTCCGGACTAAGGTTTGTCCTTGATAACGATGATAGCCAGTACCAAAATTGAAGGTTTGGTGGTTATCAACTATGGAAAACCGTAACCATCTAAAAATTTACTAGGAACTGCAGCACTTTTACAGGAAATAGTTGTCAAACATGAAAGCAAAATCTTACTGTTTTATGTTTTCCAAATTTTCTATTCAAAATAAAACTCAAGTTAACTCACAGTTTTTCTGCATCATGTAATGAGAAAAAATTGCTGTTATTTATGAAGTGCTTCATGTCAACCTGAAGTTCATTCTGATTGGCTCCCAGACCCAGACCTGAGTATAAGATGTTAAACATGTGAGTAAATTAGGTTGGTTCTGAACCTATTTGGTGTTTACCTGTTACGAACCTGTAACCAGGCTCATTCCACGGGTAAAGATGCTCATAGGGTTTGCTTTGTTAGTCATGAGCCGTAACAATCCACCTAAAGTTGTCACTTAATAGTTGTCTTAAGACTCTTACATGTGAACAAATTGTACAAACATAACGGATCTCCTTTAATCAGGTGCAAATGACCATGATCTTCCCCCACCGCCATGGGAAACTGAACTAGACCAGAGTAGTGAAGCTACCTGCACCCAGACTCAACCGGCATATGGTAGCTTCCCAGGAGGAGGTCTTTATCCGCCAATGATGCAGAATAGCCATTTCGAAGGCATCCATCCTGGACTGATGCAGAACAACCAACAACCAGGCATGTACCTCTCTCCAACGCAGAGCAGCCAGTCGCCAGGTGTATACTACCAACCAATGCAAGGTGGTCACTCAACAGGTCATGCTGCCTATGGTCAGCAGCGGCAGCCGGAGGCTCACCTCTACGAACAGAGGCCTCCATACCCTTCTTATACTGGACCAAATGAGATATCTCAGGGAATATACGGGCTCTCGCTGCAAGACGGCAGCACCTACATGAATGCAGGACCTCCTCCTCAAATGCCTATTTCCTCTTATTCACAGCAGTTCAACAGGCCATCCAAGCCTGAAGATCTGCTGTTTGGTGATCTTGTGAATATGGCCAAGTCAAAGCAAAATAAACCAACTGTTAGTTGAGTTGGGGTCACATAGCTCCTAATTTTCTTTTAGCAATTCATTATTCTTTACTTTTGCTTGTATTGAATATAGTTTTTATTATACATATTTCCATTCTTTCCACCTAGTCTGTATATTCGATTCATTTGTTAATTTGATTCATTTACATTATATGGTGAACGAAAGAACTGGAAACTACTTGTATAGAAGTTACTTATGACGGATATAGATTTAAATTTTGTCATGGTGAATGTTCTGAGTGTTGTTTACAGAATCAAATATCTCAAGACTGCGTATAATGGTGATTGATGTATGAACTTTTATGTGTGGGGCTTACCTAAAGTCATAACTAGCTTTTCTTTTGAGTTCTTCTGTTCACAATCTCATGCCATTGTTA
Organism: Iris pallida; assembly: GCA_029216955.1. Taxonomy (NCBI): domain Eukaryota; kingdom Viridiplantae; phylum Streptophyta; class Magnoliopsida; order Asparagales; family Iridaceae; genus Iris; species Iris pallida. The sequence goes on from JANAVB010002397.1 coordinate 3,855,347, forward strand.
GCTGTAGCAAAAGCTCAACTCATTCTTCTATATTATTAGTCCCACATCGGCTAGCACTGTTGCTTGCAAAGTGCATATATACACTCCTCCCATATTGTTCCATTGAACTATTTGAGTGGGAGCCGTATGGGCCACATGCGCACGCAGCTGCCGCCATTTGGTTTGACAGAACGGGTGCGGGCACGTGCCCACATCTGTGAGCGCCGAATGCCGATCCGATTTCTTCTTCGGATTCGGCGGGCTGAGACCCAAAATTTTTTTTTGCTCGCTCCTATTAATTTTTCTGACTGTTACAATCATTTAATTTCGTAACAACTACTATTCAAATTACGTCCAGATACATTGTATTACGTTTTTCTTTATAACGTTAAAACTTATTGTTCATTATTTCTGAACGTTACAAAGAGCCACCATCAGTCTATATAAGTCTGTGCTTCTTTTTCTTCCGTACAAAAAAGAATTCTCTAAAATTCTCGTCTCCTTCGTATTACCGCTGTTGTTCTTCGTTCGGGGTCGCTCTCTCCAAGTCGTGTGCGGCAAGGAGATTCCGGTGAAGCGGAGATTTTACCACTAGGAGGGTTCGGATACGGTCTGCACATAGACCCGAGCTAACTCTTAGGACAGTGCTACGTGCACGACTTCCTCGGAGGCCGGTAATTTTAATTCAAAGTATTTTTTTGCAGATTTTAATCCGAAGTTTTTGAAGACAATTCCAACAATCTAAGAGTTATATCAATTTTACAAATTAATTTTTTGTCTTCTTGTTTGTTACTGTTCATACAGAAAAGAAAAAAATCGTTTGTTACTGTCTCAACAATTGCGTTGAAAACAAAAAGGGAAAAGCTTCTATTAAACGTTTGCTACATACATTAAAATTATACTTCACATACAACCTATATTTTATTGGAGGAGAAATATAGGTTTGTTACTTGTTTACATCTTTTTGTTCTGTTTAGACATTTGCTATACAATTGTTTTTAAAATAATTGCTTTCAAAGTGGTTACTGTTACTGAAGAAAAGTTTCTGTTGAGAAAAGTTTATTTGCAAAGCTGTCATTGAAGAAAAGTTTTTGTTGAGACATTTACTGATTTAAAACAATTGCTTTCAAATTGCTTTAAAACAATTACTTTCAAATTGGTTACTGTCCATTTGTCTAAAGTCTATTACTGTTGAGAAAAGTTTCTATTGCTTAAATCCACTTGCTATTTGGTAAACAAATTTCTTAACAAATTTTGTCTCTCATTTAATATTATTTGTTCATTATCATTATTTGACATAACAATTATACTTCACATATCAATTAATATTCGTTCATTGTCATTATTTTAAATTGACATCTTAGACAAATATTATTGTGTTAGTATATTTTGTCAATATTTCTTTACTCAATATTTTAATTTAGGCTAAATCAAACAATTAATTGATTTAGTAAAATTCCTTTAATTTTTAAAGTTCTAAAGTTAAGATTTGTTTGGGAACAAGCCGAAAGGGCCCTTCTGTCAACAAGGCAAAAATTCGTCTAAGCGACCGGTACTTAAGAGTTCCTAGTGAACCTCCGCTTGCTGGGATCCGGCCCCTACAGCTAACCCAACCTTATCAAAACTTAAAAAACTAAAATTTTGGAGGTAGATTACTAAAATCATTTTAATTGTTAATTTTAGTTTAAAGTCATCTTATTGAGTAAATATAATTTTACAGACTTTAGAAAACATGACTTCCAAGGAAGAGACCTTTTTTGCAAAACCTGCAAAATTCAATGGCACCTACTTCAAGAGGTGGCAGCGCCAGATAAAATTTTGGCTTACCACCTTAGGCCTGATTTCAGCCATTGATGGGTCCACACCCATCTCAAATGATTCTGATGTGACTGAGTCTGACGTAGGGGTTTCCAAGTCCTCTTCTACCAAACTCAAGATCCCTAAGGAAATAGACTACCATTGCTTCCACAGAATCTTAAGCGCTATATCTGAGTCTCTCTACGACATATTTTTTGAATATAAAAGCGCAAAAGAACTCTGGGATGCTTTGGAAGATGAGTATGGTTGTGATGATGCTGGAATTGATAGATTCAATTCCATCACATTCAACCAATATGTCATGGTAGATAACAAACCTATCAATGACCAAATCCATGAGTTCCAAGAACACCTTAGGCAGGTTCAAGCCAAGGGAACCTTCTTTTCTACTGAGCACAAAATAGGATGCTTGATAGATAAACTCCCTCATTCATGGTCTAAAATGGCAAATGACCTACTACATCTACAAGGATCTATTACGTACTCTCAAGCTCTACAGAGAATTAGAACAGAAGAGCAATATAGGTCCAAGATCAAAGCTAGGTCTAATGGCACAGCTAAGGTAAACCTTGTAGAAAGTCATGCAAAACCTAGGTCAAACAACCATCTCAAATCCAAGAAAAACTCCTTCAAAAAGAAGCAGAGTTTTCAACCTCCTCACCAAAACCATCCTCACCAAAACCATCATCACCAAAACCATCACCACCAAAACCCTCAACCCCAAAAACCTAGGAACTTTGGTCAAACTCAGGATCAAAGAAGATTTTATTTTGTGTGTGGTAGAACCAACCATACAGCCATCAACTGCTTCCAAAGGAAAAAAGAACCTATCCAGAACTCCTTCAAAGGAAAAGGCAAGCCAGAGGCTAACATGATTCTGAATGGGTCTTCCAGCTCCTTCAGGTCAGTAAGCTTTCAACCTGTAGTAAACTTGTCTTTCCATTCTGATGATTGGTGGTTGGATTCTGGAGCTAATGTTCACATCTCATTTGATCGCTCCTGTTTTTCAACCTATCAGGAATCATGTGGAGGAGACGTGATTCTAGGAGATGGCTCAACGGCACAAATTGTAGGAAGATGAAGAATAGATCTGAAGATGACATCAGAAAAAATTCTACCTCTACATGATGTGTTTTATGTGCCGTCTGTTAGGAGAAACCTTGTTAGTGGATCCCTCCTGTAGCCTCAGGATACAAAATTGTTATGGAGGCAAATGTCACACCCCGATTCCGTCGAATCGATAGTCGTCCTCCGGACGTGATGCCGTGCAAACCTAATTTGCGATCGCACAAGGCATAGTCATAAGGCAATCCGAGACACGAGATCTAAGAGAGTACGCAGACAAATTGAATCACACAATAAGTAAAGGAACTTGATTTTTTATTGATAATGAACATCTTTTACAGACTCCGGTACAAGACTCATTGTCGCGCGGACTACAACATGACTCGATTACAAAAGAGTGTCGATGAGATAGTCATTCCATACAAAGCACACATCCCTCAATATACACAAGTACTCCAATGACCTGGATGGGAGGGATGCTGAGCCATTGTTCTTGGACTGTTGAGAGTCTTCAAAAGTAGAGTCACGGACAAAGTCTTCGACGCACGGCCGAAACTTCAAAAGTCACGAACGTCGCCGAGCTAGTTGTCGCGTTCTTCCTGGTTTGCGGGACCTGCAAAGAGCGAGGATCAGTACTATCACATGTACTGGCGAATGGCTAATTAGAATCCAAGCTCTGCATTTGATTCAAGAAGTTTCGTAGACATGTTAGCTAGCTATTTAAATGATCTTTCTAACCATCCTGCTCGATTTGCATGTTAACATGTTTTGAGGCAAACATATAAATTTGTATAACATTAAGCAACTATCATAATAATCCCGTGCCAAGTGCAATTGATAAGCAGTACGAGGGTGTGAAGGCCACTGGCAATGTCAAGCCATCTCGGACTATAGCTGAGTTAGACGACGACCCTTTCGCATCAGGTAGCGAGCCCTGTGCGAAAGTTCCCGCATAACTCGCGCCGATGAAGGGCTGGCGCTTGCTATACACTCGTTCCTCCCGGGCCGAATCGGTCCCTTGGCCTATGTAACCGTTCGAAGAAACTACACCTTGTCGACAAGTTGTCCAATGACCATTTTCCATTGAACTTAGTTGATTTACTCATTTAGTCGTATCATTGCGATAAACGTTAATCGATTCATTCATTGTTTTGCATAGCCCAAGTATAATTGCATAAGAAAGCATGTTTTCCATTTCTAAAACTGGCGATTCGATAACAAGTGTTTTGTGAAGAATCATGCTATGATTTCTTTGATTCTACACTATTATGACAAGCATTCATTTTACTTCACATATTGAATTTTGAAGTAGAGGGACGAGGCGAAGGAGGTCAACCACTCGCCTTAGACTTGCTTCAAGCGAGCGACCGGTTGGCTGCGCTGTCGTCGCCTACGCGATCACCTGCAATCGCATAAGCAACTGATTAGAACACTGTGAATTTCAAGGAATTTCGATATGAATGCGAGCTCGAAAATGCGTCATGAAAATCCATCGAAAACATTAACGAAAAGCGCATTCACGAAAACGAAAGCCAAATCCAATTCAAGTGCGGCATGAAAACCAGAGCAACGGGAGGTCTCTCCCGACTCAGCCGCAGAGCCAATCCTCGAGGCTCAACCCGCTGAATATGGGACTTGGTTCTGAAGAAGCCATTCCATAACGTAGAATGGATCTTAATTCAGCCGTTCCCGTTCGATCGACTCGGCCGATTCCGACCTATCGGTCCCGACCGAATCGATAGCGACAGTGTTCCTTTCTTACGCACCCCGTGGACGGAAACGGGGCACGATGTAGGGACGGGACACTACACCATAACCAACTAATAAAAAGTTTCGTCCTCAAAACTTAAAGATGGAACCTACCTCTAAGAGAACAATGAAGGAAATTTTTCCTTCATCTCCGATTCAAGCTTCCACGTCGACTCTTCGACCGAGTGGTTCTTCCAGAGGACGCGGACGAGAGGGATTGCTCGATTTTGCAGCAACTTATCCTTGCGTTCTAAGATTTGAACTGGCTCTTCAACGTAGGATAAGTCTGACTTTAACTCCAGCTAGCCAAAATCTACCTCGTGGCTAGGGTCGTGCACGTACTTCCGCAACTGAGAGACGTGGAAGACGTTGTGTACACCTTCAAGCGCCGGTGGCAGGACAATTTTATAGGCCACCGGGGAGACCCGCTCGAGAATTTCGAATGGCCCAACGAATCTCGGACTCAACTTTCCCTTCGCGCCGAACTGAGTAACTCCCCGCATGTGTCACGCCCCGACCCGGAATCACCCGAATCATCATCCTCGCAGGGGGCGTGATGCCGTACGAGCCTGGAGTTGCGCTCGTGCAAGGCAAGATGACAAGTTCTCAAATGGTTATCTTTTGATTCGATATTTAACAACGAAAGGAAACAGAGTATACGAAACAAATTCTCTTTATTGATATCCGAAACAGAGATTACAAAGGCTTTCGATAGCCTAACAATACATGCCAGATTGGCTACAACACTCAGGTTCTCTCTTGCCCACAAAGGATTTCACCGTTCCATATATCATGCCTTCTATATCTCGGCCGCATCAATCCAGCTGCGTAGTCCGAGCGTCAATGCGATAGCATGCTTCAATGCGCTTCGGCATTCCAAGCCTTAACATGTTCAAGCAACGCTTCGCCACGAGCAATCCATTCCCTGCACCCTGCATGAAGCTGGTGGGGGATCAGTACGTTCGTCCTCGCATGTACTGAAGCAAAGATCATCTTTCCAAACCGACATTTTAACATTTATGTTGAATTATGTAACTTAGCTTATGCTCTTGCTATGTTCTCCTTAGGGTCAATTTCATGGCATATTCGAAAGCGTAAAGCATGTTATCATAGCAGCATGTTATCGAATTGAATATGCAAACAAACAAGCAATCTCGTGTTTGATTCGTGGCGCGACTTACTAAGTCGACGCACTCACCCTTGCACCGATGCAAGGTGAATACGCCGCATTCCTTCCCTGTCATGTTATATGTGCAACTCTAAGCAGGATCTCTATGCAGGACGCATCTGCGCCTACACTTTCAACCCATCGTTCCTTAACTATATGAAGGTCGTGGGCGTATCCGCGCCGGAATGGACTAAAGGAGTTTCTCTTTTATTTTTCCTTACTTTCTTTTCTCTCCTTCTTTTCTCTCTCGAAATCGAATTTGGGTAGCCCGGCGTTTCACGGGTTGGGTTGCTATCCCAACAACCGAAACTTACCGCGTGCCTACCATCATTTGTGGCTTCTCCCATTTACGACCGAGTGCTAATCGGACTTCGCAAATGTGCACCTATCAAAGATTATCATCCCTCCTAGGCCGAACGGTCCCGGTGCCCCGGTGCGCCCGTTCGGAGGGAACGTTCCATGCACGAAAGATATCATCGCAATTATCTCAAGTCTATTCCATTCGACCATGCAACGCACTATCGTTCAAACAACCAATCATAGCCTTGAGTCCAAGACTCAGACTTTATCATCTCGTATTTCTTTCGTTAACTTTCTATGTTCTCACGTTTCATACTTCGTTTCAATGATTCAATGGCATCGTGTCTCAACTCAATGCTCGTCAACCGAACGACCCGAAGGTCTCGAACACCTTTCGAGGCACCATGTCATATCCGACAGTTCCGCCACATTCATGCCACAACTGTATTCTCTCGCAACGAAGCCATCTTTTATTATCCCATGCACGTAGGCACGTTTCGACCGTATTTCCCTGTTCTATAACTTAGCATTCAATGTTCGGGGCTTGCGCGCTAGGGCGCTCGCCTATTGTCTTCCAATGTTCTAGCCGTCTAACTCGTGCAGCAAAGGCACGGTATGGTTCGTGCACTAAGGCACTTGCCGATTACAGTTATCCCATGTTCTTGCGGCTTGCGCACCGAGACGCTCGCCTTAGCGATATCCAATGTCCCATAGCGACTCGTGCATATTGATGCACGTTTTATTTCAATTGTTCTAACTTAGTGTTCGACTCACACTATGATTTATCTCCAATCGGACCACGCCCGTGGCGTCGATAGGTTAACTTTTAGCATACCATTATATATTTGACTTATCGAATGAAGGAGTAAAAAGAAGTCAATCCTTCCACCTTGAGTCGATACGCCTTCGTCGTTTCGTCGAGCCGATGCGGCTCGATTCCCTAACTTTATTGTACGGCCACTCTCCTGACTTAGCCATTCGAGCACTTCGTGCTTCGTTGAGTTATACGCCCAATTCGCCTTAGCATGCCCAAGTCTTAGCCCGTCGCAAGGCGACGATTTGATTTCGCGGACCCCTTACTAAATATTGTAAAAGATCGACCTCTAATATTTTCCCGTTAAAGTATAACCTGCACACGAAACCAACTAAAATCAATACTTAAATCGATTCGGACTTGCGCCTTGGTCGATTCGATTTCTTAGAATCTTCAAGCCGATTCAACGCACTCATCCTTCGGGGCAACGCGGCGCTTCGCATCGATTCAACTCGATGCATTCTTTCGGGACAAGGCAACTCTTCGAGTCAACGACTCAGCATAATGCACCGTGCGGAGCGGGGCATTACAGCATGGGCGACACTTTGAGAAATACGTGATCGCCTTCATGAAACTCGAGCGGTCGACGATGAATGTCCGCATAGCTTTTCTGACGACTCTATGCAGTCTTTAGTCTTTCCCGAATGAGCCAAATTTTCTGCACGATCTGTTCCACCAGTTTCGGGCCGAGAATCTGTCACTCTCCGACTTCGTCCCAGCAAATGGGTGATCGGCACTTGCGCCCGTACAAGGCTTCATACGGCGCTATTTGAATGCTGGATTGATAGCTGTTGTTGTAGGCAAATTTGGCCAGAGATAGATGATTGTCCCTGTCACGTCCCAAAACTAGAATACTGGACGGAGGGGGACACAGCCAGCTACGCAATCCCAAAGTACGTTAATACTCTGAAATCACGTATAAGCTGTCAAGACATGGGGGTTACTTTACAAGCCATCAGTCAATCCTAAGGTTTAACAATCCTAGGTATCTCAATCACAGACAATTACACAAGAGCAAGGAGTACGATCATCATACATACAATAGTAAGGCGTCCCGAACCATATATACATGACTGATCATGAAGCCAGTACCACATAACTGATGACTAGCTAGAGTATTAGTCGTACATGATAAGGACTAGCTATAGTCTAGAATACACATATCATGTTTATGCCCGTAGGCTACAATATCAAGGAAAATACCAAAACACGAGCTAAACATGTGCTCGGGGCTAAACGTTACAAGAGGAGAATTTATATATCAGTGGAAGAATGAAGAAGAAACCCACTGAGGCACTCTGGTGCTCCGGCTGGTCACCGTCGAGTAGATGGTGCGGTAGATCCTTCGGGCTCTTCTATCAGAACCTGGCCATGCAAAACCAGTGGGGTCAGACCCCAAATAACAAGTACCACAAAGGAGGATGTCACTCCCCATTCCCAGAATACGTACTTTTATTCATGTACAACTCATGTATATTTATTTAGTATTTATCATGTATTATCTTGTAATTAAATTTCTTTAATTTTATGTTAATTAATTATCTGTATTTTATTTTCTGCATTTTTATTTCTTCATTTCATTTCCTGTTGTTATTTTCTGCTTAAGCCTTGCTTTGTGGTTCGGGCTCATGGAGGGTTTTCGGGTTCATGTTGGTTCAACCCGGCCCAAACCCCCACCTACCACCCCCTTCTATTTAAAGCCCCCAAACTCTTTCTCTCTCTTCATTACTCTCATTCACCATTACTCTTCTTTCTCATTACTCTCTCCACCTACCAAACCCATAGGCAAGTACATCTTGCTTCTTCATGAGGACCCATTTTTATGGTTCCATTCTCTTCCCCTTGTGATTCTAAGAGAGTTTAGAACTTGGCATTTTTCGTTTTGAAGTTTTATTTTTAGTAGATCTAGAAATTAGTTATTTTCGGATTTTGGTGGTTTTGATCTATCAAACTTCCTTGTTTCCAAGTTTTTATGGTTTCATGTTGTAGAGAATTTTATTCTACCCAATTTTGATATTTGAAAAGTTGGATTCGGACTTATTTTGACCAAGTTATGGACTTTTGAAGCTTTGGGTTCAAACGAGTTCTTGCTGTTTTGGAGAAGACAGTGAGCAGTGCGCGAGCTTTTTAGCTTGTGCCACTGAGTTGCGCGCGCTCTTTAGTGTAGCGTATTCCCCATACGCTGCCTTTTGGAAGCGTATGGATCTCATACGCTGCCTTGACAAAGGAGTCGTATGGATCTCATACGCTGCCTTGATGAGGAGTCGTATGGACCCCATACGCTGCCTTGATGAGGAGTCGTATGGACCCCATACGCTGCCTTGAAGAGGAGTCGTATGGAGTGCATACGCTGCCTTTTGGAAGCGTATGTCTTGCATACGCTGACTTGGGTGACAAGGAGTCGTATGGAGTGCATACGCTGCCTTTTGTGAGCGTATGGCCTGAGCGTATGACCTGAGCGTATGGCCTGAGCGTATGACCTGAGCGTACGCTGACTTGAGCGTAGCTTGACTTGAGCGTACGCTGACTTGAGCGTAGCTTTATCTGAGCGTACGCTGACCTGAGCGTGGCTTGACCTGAGCGTAGCTTGACCTGAGCGTACGCTGACTTGAGCGTAGCCTGACTTGAGCGTAGACTGACATGAGCGTAGCCTGCTTACCCTGGAACTTCTATAGCCCTGTATATTGATATCTTATTAGATATTTAACGTCCATTTTATATCCTCATGCCTTTTTGCATTAACTTGATATAATCATGATATGTTAATATTTCTGTTAAATATAGATTGTTACGTGGGATGTACCATGTGTCGTGAATTGAGTTATAGATACCCTGATTGACTGGAATTAAATCCTGAGAGTTGTAGACTCGACCCCACTAAATATTAGTTGACCTTCATGCCTTGTCACCATTGATAATGATTGTGACCTTGACTAAAAATTGATCATGCGTTCCTAGTTGGAACTAAGAGACTGGCTAGTCGTCTTATTGAATGAAATAAATGAGACACGTTCATGTAATGAACTATTGTACTCGATTGGCCAATCCCGAATATTGGCATGCAGGCACATGCAGGCTTCAAATTATTTATTTATTTAGTTATTTATCTATCTTACAAAAACAGCATGTGTACTTTATGGTCAAGGCATGATTACTCCATGGTCAGATTTGATTGTTGCATCACACTATGTAAAACCTACAACCTAACCGCACGGGTATCGTTGTAGAGTTGTGCATATCGTATCCCGTACGAAAGTACTCATTTGAATGACCATGATCCACGACATGGAACTTCACTCAACGTAGAGACTATTAAGTTAAATAAAATAATGATGGCATGGAGAGAATGGATTCCCGAGTTCTTACATGGCAGCCCTCTTGGGACTATTAAGTGCCCGACAGGCCGGCTGGTTCCCACAGATACTGTAAATCTGTCACACGGGCAGGAAACAGTATCTGCTTATATTATTGTACATGCTATATTAACGACGGGCGTCCCGCTGGGACTCGTCTAATTACATGATTGGCGCAATTGATTGATTGGATAGACTAGCCTTGCTTGCACATAGTAAGAACTGAGGAATCCCTATTTGCATAATTCCAGAATAACTTGGGACTCACAATAGCAAGCCGTAGTAGTTGATTGGCCGTTCAAGATGATTTGTTTGTGTACTGTACCTACCCTGTTGCCTAACTGAGATGATCAGAATGTCAGGACATGACGGGCTAACTTCTGTCCTTGTTTGGTTGGGAGGTTGGTTCGAAGTGTCATGATGTTGTGTGAGTCCTAGTAGATAGCAGAGATCTACTATCATATTCTCTTATTACTGGCTTCATTCCTCATATCGTGCTCCCTTGTGGTACTTGCTATTAAAGGTCTAACCTCTCTGGTTTTGCATGGCCAGATTTAGAGCCAGTCCCCGAGGATCCAGCTTACTTCTACCTCCAAGATGGTCAACACTAGAGGGATGATCGCAGGAGGACTCGAGTGGATTTTTTACTTCCCCGCTCGTTTTGTTATCTACTTTATACTTTGCCGATTGGCACCGACATGTTAGTCGGATTGTCTTGTACCTACTTTTACATAATTGTAATTAAGTCAGACTGCAGCTGATAACAATTGTGTACACTTGCTACATCATCTGGCTATGTTTTGTAAAGCAAGATATCAAGAACATTTTGACTGAGCATTTGGGACGCCTTACTGCTTTATCTTACATGTTCTCTATTTCTGTTTCTTATTTGAATGATTGAGACAATAGATGTGAAATGACCATAGTAAGACTTTCATGTAGTATGCACCCTCTCGTCTTGTAGACAGCATTGATCGTATTATACGGTATTCATCTACCCGTAATACGTAGCTGGCTGAGTCATTCCCCCGCTCTCCAGTATTCTGGTTCTGGGGCGTGACAGAGGCCGAACTATGAACATAAAACCAGCAATCATAGGCAATCAACAGGGAGAGAAAGCAATACGTAAAGGAGGATCGAGATTCGTGCAGTACCAATGCACTTATCCCGAACATAGGAAGACAGTAAGTAAATCATCATTTGACATAAAGTAAACTGGAGAACATGTTAAATAAATAGAGCTAGACAATATACGAAGAGAGGACGAAGTTACTGTTCCGGAAGCCAGGTTACAACCCTTAAACCAAACAAGGATCGGGATTGTAACTCTTCGCCTGAACAGAACTTGGTCCCTGATCATTTATTGCTAGAGGTGACAATCATTAAGTGACAGTGAGACAGTGATAATACAGAGTACAATACATTAGAGTGTCAATCATTGCAATCATTATCCTGGAACAATTAGGAACTGGATCTAGACAAGACTTTAGACTGGAAAGGTGATATACGATGGGATAACCATGGGACTATTCAGATAACCAGGTTACAACCCGTAAACCAAACAAGGACGGGGTTGTAACCCTTCGTCTGAACAGAACTTGGTTTCTCCCACCATTTATCGGCAAGATAAAATAAGAAATTAGGACATATAACAATCATGCACAAGATCAAGACAAGACTAGACAGATTGAACTCCATCCAACATTCACGGCCAAGCAAGAAGTACGCCTTGATACTTTAACTAACTAGGGTTATCACAGGCCTAGTTACTAGCAAGATGCAATGAGAATTCCAAGTCCGGTTAGCTGTTTGTTACTACCTGAGTGATCCCAGCAAGAAGAGGAAAATATAGCAGGATATAGCAGACACACTGTAGTAAGATACATGTGTCCTAAGGTACCACACTCGACGGCGGGATGGAAGTGCGTTCATCTCGACGGATAGCAACAAATCCCATGTATATATATATAAGGCCGGGACCAAAGGGGCAACAGGTAACTGGGAAATTCTCCATGAACTATTTGATCAATATAGTCATTAACCTAGCCAGATTCAGTATGAATCCCTGACCGTGGTACTCAGGGATCATGCCCTAGACATGATGTAAGACACAACTGGACTATTAGTTTATACAAGCACAATCATCCACGATGTCCAGGCCAATAAATTGATTTGTCAAGAGTGCGCCACGACGGGCCACTATCATTATCATTATTACTTATCGAGAGTGCGCCACGACTGGCCACTATCAAGCATGTCAGGGTACTTGTCAAGAGTGCACCACTACCGGTCACTGTCGTGTCATGTGTAGCAGGTCAAGTTATCAGGTCAAGTTATCAAGTCAAGAGTGCACCACAGCGGGCCACTATTAAGTCAGGTTATCATGTCAAGTTATCATTCCAAACATATTAAATAAATTCGTGATTATCAAGTTCATGACAAAAGGCGTACATGGCATGAATGTAATAAAACAAATAAAAATATAAAATAAAGGACTTATGAGAGAGCCATGCGGCTCAGGCAAACTTGGCTCATGCGGCAGGATAAATTAGGATACACGCGGCTCAGGAAAAGTAAGACCATGCGGCTCAGGTGGGACAGGGAGCAGAGCTCATGCGGCTCGGGTAGGGCAGGATCTCATGCGGCCAGAAATGACTGGGAGCGCATGTGGCTGAAAATGGGCTGAGTCTCATGCGGCCAGAAGGAATTGGGTCCCATGCGGCCCGCAGAGAAGAGGGTATATGCGGCTCAGGATTAATGAATCCCATGCGGCCAGGTCGGGGAGAGCACATGCGGCTCGGGGAAGAAGGACATATGCGGCAGGATAAGGATGGGGTGCATGCGGCTGGGAATCGCTTGACCCCATGCGGCCAGCGGAAGGGAGCGCTTCATGCGGCTCGGGGAGGGAACTCTTATGCGGCCAGACGGGTCATGCGCCTATGCGGCCAGGAAATGAAGGGGGGCGCTCATGCGGCTGAATCATGCTATGCGGCTAGAAAATCACATGCAGCCCAAAGTCCATGCGGCCAAGAATAAGACTTGCCACATAAAGCTATGCGGCTAAGTCCAGATAGACTCATGCGGTCGGGTCATCATGCGGCTAAGTGAGGAGAGAATTTATGCGGCTGAAATGCAAGGATATTCATGCGGCTGAGGGCGACTTGCCGCATGAATGTTCATGCGGCTAAGTACTGCCATGCGCCAGAGAACTGTTCTTCTTCTCCAAATTTCCGAGAAGAAGAACACCATGAACCCATGCCTTCCAAGCTGCATAGCTCTATCATCCGGAGCCCAAATCCGAACTTCCATAGGTCAAAATAGGGCAGAACGAAATTCTCTACAACATGGAACCATCAAAACTTAGAAATAACAAGATTAAATAGATCAAAACCCAAGAAATCCGAAAGTGAAATAAACTTAGATCTACAAGAATCTAGCCATGGAAATTGAAAATGCTCAGTACTAAAAAGTGTTAGAATGCTGCAAGGAAGAGAATGGAACAAACGAAATCAAAATCGTCCAACATTCGGCAAGGTGTACTTGCCTCTCTCCAATGGCTAGGGTTTGGTGGAAATGAAATGAATGAGGGTGAATGAGGAGGGAGAGAGAAAAGTGGCTTATATAACAAGCCCAAGCAATCTCCACCATTCATTCCTCTCCACTCAATCTAAACCATACACCTCTCTCATGAGAACCAAACTAAACCAAACCAAACCAAGTCTAAGTGGAACCGAACCAAATAAAACCAAATCCAAGTTAAACCAAGTCATAAAAATCCTATATCTTGGAAAATTTTAAAAATATCACGCAAACCGATAAATATGAAATACGGTTCAAATAAACACGTATCCGTATAAAATATCGATACAGTGAGACGGGTCTCACAACTCTCCATACCTTAGAAAAATTCCGTCCTCGAAATTTCCTGAGGCTAGTCGAGTAAGATAACAAAACAAAAGCTCCAGAAAACTCAACAATCTCAATAAATCAAGCACGGCATATAAGTAAAGTAAAACAATCAGTAATATAATTAAATGCGTAAGCGGTAAATAAATGCACAAGAATAAATACAATCATGATCAAGAAGGGCTGGAGGCATATGGATCAATATGACTCCTGAGTCAGTTGTGTAGAAACCAACATCCTCGCTGGCCCAAGCTGACTCCCAAAAATGGATAAAAGTCAAGCCTCAAGGTAAGTCGGTACCAATGACTTAGTTCAAGACAGGACTCTACCCAGGACATATCATCGTAGTTGAAACAGATGCATGAACTTTATCTCCTGTCTCAAGATACGAAGACAGAAGCGACTGGCTGATCGGGATGGACTAACATCTCTGCCTGCATGCTGAGACTGATCCTCCATAACTGGCCTGGCTGAAGAATGCTGAGCTGCCCTCGGCAAAACACGAACAAGATAATCAAAAGGATCAAGAACAGTGTCCTTGAAAGTTGAAGGACACAAGATCAAATCATGGGAACAGGAATGATCAATGATCAAAACAGATATCAAGTCAAGTATCAGAGATAGAGAATAATCCGAAGGAGATCAATAAGGATAATCGTGATTGAGATATCTAAACATGGTAACCCCCACAAATCTGAAAATCGAGACCTGCGTGCGCCACCACTAAAACCATGTCACGCCCCAGAACCAGAATACTGGACGGAGGCGGACACAGCCAGCTACGCAATCCCAAAGTACGTTAATACTCTGAAATCACGTATAAGCTGTCAAGACATGGGGGTTACTTTACAAGCCATCAGTTAATCCTAAGGTTTAACAATCCTAGGTATCTCAATCACAGGCAATTACACAAGAGCAAGGAGTACGATCATCATACATACAATAGTAAGGCATCCCGAACCATATATATATGACTGATCATGAAGCCAGTACCACATAACTGATGACTAGCTAGAGTATTAGTCGTACATGATAAGGACTAGCTATTGTCACGCCCCAGGACCGGAATACTGGAGAGCGGGGGCAGACATAGCCAGCTACAAAATCCCAAAGTACGTTAATACTCTGAAATTACGTATAAGCTGTCAAGACATGGGGGTTACTCTACAAGCCATCAGTCAACCCTATGGTTTAACAATCCTAGGTATCTCAATCACAGGCAATTATACAGGAGCAAGAGTACGATCATCATACATACAATAGTAAGGCATCCCGAACCATATATACATGAATGATCATGAAGCCAGTACCTCGAGGCTGATGACTAGCTAGAGTATTAGTCGTACATGATAAGGACTAGCTATAGTCTAGAATACACATATCATGTTTATGTCCGTAGGCTACAATATCAAAAAAATACCAAAACACGAGCTAAACACGTGCTCGGGGCTAAACGTTACAAGAAAAAAATTTACATATCAGTGGAAGAATGAAGAAGAAACCCACTGAGGCACTCTGGTGCTCCGGCTGGTCACCGTCGAGTAGATGGTGCGGTAGATCCTTCGGGCTCTTCTATTAGAACCTGGCCATGCAAAACCAGTGGGGTCAGACCCCAAATAGCAAGTACCACAAAGGAGGCCGAACTATGAACTTAAAACCAGCAATCATTAGCAAACAACAAGCAAATAAGTAAAGGAGAATCGAGATTTGTGCAGTACCAATGCACTTATCCCGAACATAGGAAGACAGTAAGTAAATCATCATTGAGCATAAGGTAAACTGGAGAACATATTTAATAAATAAACTGGGAAGGTGATATACGATGAGATAACCATAGGACTATTCAGATAACCAGATTACAACCCGTAAACCAAACAAGGACCGGGGTTGTAACCTTTCGTCTGAACGGAACTTGGTTTCTCCCACCATTTATCGGCAAGATAAGATAAGAAAACAGGACATATAACAATCATGTATAAGATCAAGACAAGACTAGACAGATCATTCAGGTGAAGAGTACAATGATAAAAGTGGTAATGAGACGCTAGAGTGACAATAGAGTACAATCATTATAGTAACAATATAGAATGACAATCATTCAATCATTCTAGTACAATCTTGCAATCAATCACTTCTAGACAATACTATACTGGACTAGACTCCATCCAATCAATCACGGCCAAGCAAGAATTACGGCTTGATACTTTAACTAACTAGGGTTGTCACAAGTCTAATTACTAACAAGATGCAGTGAGATTATTCCACAGCCACAAGCCCTGCAGACCATCCAGGTTACCCGGGTTAAAAGATTAGAGTTGAATTCAGGTGGGTACATCGTCCAGGAAACGAATGTACCCTTAGGTAGCTTGAAGGGTGCAACACATGACAGTGTGCTGGAAATGTGCCCTACTCGACGGCAGGCTACAGATCCCAAGGCGTGCCCAGGTAACGGGATTGCCTGTAGCTGGGAAATCTCGTCATGACTAACGTATTAATCGAGTTATTAGCCTTAGTCCATTTTAGTAGGTACTCCTGACCGTGGTACTCAGGAGTCCCTGTCCTAGACATGATGCAAGACAGGACTGGATTATTTGTACAAGCACAATCGCCCACGGTGTCCAGAATTAATTATACAGGTCATGTCATGTCAGGTAGCCGTCGCAACAGCTATTCGAGATAATCATGTCAGGTTATCATGCCAAGTGTACTTGTCAGGAGTGCGCCGCGACGGACCACTATCATTATCAAGAGTGCGCCACGACGGGCCACTATCAAGCATTATCAGGGTACTTGTCAAGCGTGCACCACTACGGGTCATTGCCGTGTCATGTGTAGCAGGTCAAGTTATCAGGTCAAGAGTGCACCACGGCGGGCCACTATCAAGCATGTCATGATCAATTATCATTTCAAACACATTAAATAAATTCAGGATTATCAAGTTCATGACAAAAGGCGTAAGGATATAAAATGGACGTAAAATATCTAATAAAATATTAATATACAGGGCTATAGAAGAGCCAAGCAATAAGGAAAATAAAACCAAGCTGACCCGCTGACATAAGACCAAGTCAGCCAAAGGCCATACGCTCAGGGCAAGTCATACGCTCAGGGTAAGTCATACGCTCAGGGTAAGGTCATACGCTCAGGGCAAGTCATACGCTCAGGGCAAGTCATACGCTCAGGGCAAGGTCATACGCTCACAAAAGGCAGCGTATGCACTCCATACGACTCCTTGTCACCCAAGTGAGCGTATACAAGTCGTACGCTCCAAAAGGCAGCGTATGGACTCCATACGACTCCTGGCTATCCAAGTGAGCGTATGCAAGACATACGCTCCAAAAAGGCAGCGTATAGACTCCATTACGCTGCGCTAAAGAGCGTGCGCAACTCAGTGGCGCAAGCTAAAAAGCTCGCGCACTGCTCACTGTCTTCTCCAAATCAGCAAGAACTCTATGGTTGAACCCAAAACTTCAAAAGTCCATAACTAGGTCAAAATATGTCCAAATCTAACTTTTCAAAGGTCAAAATTGGGTAGAATAAAATTCTCTACAACGTGGGACAATTAGTTTTCTAAAACAAGTAAGTTTGGTAGATCAAAACCCAAGAAAACCGAAAATGACATAAACTTAGATCTACAAGAATCCATCCGGTAAAATCGAAAACTCCAAGTTCTAAACAAGCTTAGAATCATGCAAGAAAGAAGATGGAACAAACAAAAATAACTTGGCTCAAGGTTCGACAAGGTGTACTTGCCTATGTGTGTTGGTCGAAGAAGATGAAGATGGAAATGAAAATAAAAATAAAAATAAAAATAATGGAGGAGAGAGAGTGGTAGGTGGCTTATATAATAAGCCCAAGCAATCTCCACCATTCATTCCTCTCCACTCAATCTAAACCATACACCTTATCTCATAAAGAACCAAACTAAACCAAACCAAGTCAAAGTTAAACCAAACCCAATAAAACCAAATCGAAGTTAAACCAAGCCACGAAAACCCTGCACTTTGGAAAATTTTAAAATATTATGCAAATCGATAAATACGAAATACGGCTCAAATAAACACGTATCCGTATAAAATATCGATACAGTGAGACGGGTCTTACAGCTATAGTCTAGAATACACATATCATGTTTATGCCCGTAGGCTACAATATCAAGGAAAATACCAAAATACGAGCTAAACACGTGCTCGGGGCTAAACGTTACAAGAGGAGAATTTACATATCAGCGGGAGAATGAAGAAAAAACCCATTGAGGCACTCTGGTGCTCCGGGTGGTCACCGTCGAGTAGATGGTGCGGTAGATCCTTCGGGCTCTTCTATCAGAACCTGGCCATACAAAACCAGGGGGGTCAGACCCCAAATAGCAAGTACCACAAAGGAGGCCGAACTATGAACATAAAACCAGCAATCATAGGCAATCAACAGGGAGAGAAAGCAATAAGTAAAGGAGGATCGAGATTCGTGCAGTACCAATGCACTTATCCCGAACATATGAAGACAGTAAGTAAATCATCATTTGACATAAAGTAAACTGGAGAACATGTTAAATAAATAGAGCTAGGCAATATACGAAGAGAGGACGAAGTTACTGTTCCGGAAGTCAGGTTACAACCCTTAAACCAAACAAGGACCGAGATTGTAACCCTTCGCCTGAACAGAACTTGGTCCCTGATCATTTATTGCTAGAGGTGACAATCATTAAGTGACAGTGAGAGAGTGACAATACAGAGTACAATACATTAGAGTGACAATCATTACAATCATTATCCTGGAACAATTAGGAACTGGATCTAGACAAGACTTTAGACTGGAAAGGTGATATACGATGGGATAACCATGGGACTATTCAGATAACCAGGTTACAACCCGTAAACTAAACAAGGACGGGATTGTAACCCTTCGTCTGAGCAGAACTTGGTTTCTCCCACCATTTATCGGCAAGATAAAATAAGAAATTAGGACATATAACAATCATGCACAAGATCAAGACAAGACTAGACAGATTGAACTCCATCCAACATTCACGGCCAAGCAAGAAGTATGGCTTGATACTTTAACTAACTAGGGTTATCACAGGCCTAGTTACTAGCAAGATGCAATAAGAATTCCAAGTTCGGTTACCTGTTTGTTACTACCTGAGTGATCCCAGCAAGAAAAGGAAAAGATAGCAGGATATAGCAGACACACTGTAGTAAGATACATGTGTCCTAAGGTACCACACTCGACGGCGGAATGGAAGTGCGTTCATCTCGACGGATAGCAACAAATCCCATGTATATATATATATAAGGTCGGGACCAAAGGGGCAACAGGTAACTGGGAAATTCTCCATGAACTATTTGATCAATCTAGTCATTAACCTAGCCAGATTCAGTATGAATCCCTGACCGTGGTACTCAGGGATCATGCCCTAGACATGATGTAAGACACAACTGGACTATTAGTTTATACAAGCACAATCATCCACGGTGTCCAGGCCAATGAATTGATTTGTCAAGAGTGCGCCACGACGGGCCACTATCATTATCATTAATACTTATCGAGAGTGCGCCACGACTGGCCACTATCAAGCATGTCAGGGTACTTGTCAAGAGTGCACCACTACCGGTCACTGTCGTGTCATGTGTAGCAGGTCAAGTTATCAGGTCAAGTTATCAAGTCAAGAGTGCACCACGGCGGGCCACTATCAAGTCAGGTTATCATGTCAAGTTATCATTCTAAACATATTAAATAAATTCGTGATTATCAAGTTCATGACAAAAGGCGTACATGGCATAAATGTAATAAAACAAATAAAAATATAAAATACAGGACTTATGAGAGAGCCATGCGGCTCAGGCAAACTTGGCTCATACGACAGGATAAATTAGGATACACGCGGCTCAGGAAAAGCAAGACCATGCGGCTCAGGTGGGACAGGGAGCAGAGCTTATGCGGCTCGGGTAGGGCAGGATCTCATGCGGCCAGGAATGACTGGGAGCGCATGTGGCTGAAAATGGGCTGAGTCTCATGCGGCCAGAAGGAATTGGGTCCCATGCGGCCCGCAGAGAAGAGGGTATATGCGGCTCAGGATTAATGAATCCCATGCGGCCAGGTCGGGGAGAGCACATGCGGCTCGGGGAAGAAGGACATATGTGACAGGATAAGGATGGGGTGCATGCGGCTGGGAATCGCTTGACCCCATACGGCCAGCGGAAGGGAGCGCTTCATGCGGCTCGGGGAGGGAACTCTTATGCGGCCAGACGGGTCATGCGCCTATGCGGCCAGGAAATGAAGGGGGCGCTTATGCGGCTGAATCATGCTATGCGGCTAGAAAATCACATGCAGCCCAAAGTCCATGCGGCCAAGAATAAGACTTGCCACATAAAGCTATGCGGCTAAGTCCAGATAGACTCATGCGGTCGGGTCATCATGCGGCTAAGTGAGGAAAGAATTTATGCGGCTGAAATGCAAGGATATTCATGCGGCTGAGGGCGACTTGCCGCATGAATGTTCATGCGGCTAAGTACTGCCATGCGCCAGAGAACTGTTCTTCTTCTCCAAATTTTTGAGAAGAAGAACACCATGAACCCATGCCTTCCAAGCTGCATAACTCTATCATTCGGAGCCCAAATCCGAACTTTCATAGGTCAAAATAGGGCAGAACGAAATTCTCTACAACATGGAACCATCAAAACTTAGAAATAACAAGACTAAATAGATCAAAACCCAAGAAATTCGAAAGTAAAATAAACTTAGATCTATAAGAATCTAGCCATGGAAATTGAAAATGTTCAGTACTAAAAAGTGTTAGAATGCTGCAAGGAAGAGAATGGAACAAACGAATTCAAAATCGTCCAACATTCGGCAAGGTGTACTTGCCTCTCTCCAATGGCTAGGGTTTGGTGGAAATGAAATGAATGAGGGTGAATGAGGAGGGAGAGAGAAAAGTGGCTTATATAACAAGCCCAAGCAATCTCCATCATTCATTCCTCTCCACTCAATCTAAGCCATACACCTCTCTCATGAGAACCAAATTAAACCAAACCAAACCAAGTCAAAGTGGAACCGAACCAAATAAAACCAAGTCCAAGTTAAACCAAGTCATGAAAATCCTATATCTTGGAAAATTTTAAAATATCACGCAAACCGATAAATACGAAATACGACTAAAATAAACACGTATCCGTATAAAATACCGATACAGTGAGACGGGTCTCACAGTCCCAGCTTGATTTGAAGTCAATTGCGCAGAGTAGTAGCATGTCTTCAATAATCTGATTGACGCACTCCGTTTGGCCGTCGGTCTGTGGATGGTAAGCTGAGCTGAACTGCAACTTGGTACCCAGCACCGACTAAAGGCTACTCCAGAATCGCGACATGAACGTGAATCCCGATCAGAGACGATGGATACTGGAACTCCGTGCAGCCGTACTATCTCATCAAGATATATCTGCGCCAGGCGATCAACGCTCCAAGTAACTTTGATGGCAATAAAATACGCTGACTTGGTTAATCGATCGACGATGACCCAGATGGCATCATTTCTCCGCGGCATCTTCGGCAGACCAACAATAAAATCTATGCACACGTGCTGCCACTTTCATTCCGGAATCGCCAGATTCTGTATCTTCCCGTCCGGTCTCTGGTGCTCAGCTTTCACCTGCTGACAGGCCATGCATTGCGACACGAACAGTGTCACATCTTTTTTTATTCCGTGCCACCAAAATTTTATGCGGAGGTCCTTATACATCTTCGTGCTACCGGAATGCAAAGTATATTTAGCATAGTGCGCCTCCGACAGTATCTCCTTTCTGAGTTCTGAATCGTCCGGAACGCATAGCCTGCCGTTCAATCGAAGCATGCCGGTTTCGTCTTCCACAAAGTCGATCGTCCTGCCTGTCGAAATTAGCTCTCGTACTTTCTTCAGGTACGGATCGTCCGTCTGAGCGGTCTTGATCTTTTCAAGCAAGCTCGGCTCTAACTGCATCTTTGCCAACTGCACATTCCGAAATCGGACTTCGATGCCCATCTCTTCTAGGTCGCGTAGCAGTCTACGGTCGATGGATCCGACTCAGAGCGTCTGCCACAATATTTCCCTTTTCCGGCGTATAGTCGATAGTCAAGTCGTAATCCTTGATCAGTTCAAGCCAACGCCTCTGCCGCAAGTTCAGTTCCCTCTGCGTGAATAGATACTTGAGGCTCTTGTGATCGGTGTAGATCGTGCACGCCATGCCATAGAGGTAGTGACGCCACAATTTCAACACAAACACAATCGCCGCTAACTCCAGGTCGTGCGTGGGATAATTCTTCTCGTGCGGCTTTAGCTGTCGAGAAGCAAAAGATATCACCTTGTTCTGCTGCATCAGCACACACCCCAAGCCTTGACCGGACGCATCGTTGAATATCTGGAAACCCTCAGTCCCTTCTGGAAGTGCGATTATCGAGACCGAGATGAGCCGTTGCTTTAATTCTTGGAATGAAGCTTCGCAGTCGTTCGACCAGTCAAATGCAACTCCTTTTTGGGTGAGGCGAGTCAGGGACGATGCGATATTCGCGAAGTCTTTCACGAAGCGTCGATAGTATCCCGCTAAGCCAAGGAAACTTCGAATCTCGCTGACGGACGTTGGCCGCTTCCAATCGACGACGGCTTCAACTTTCTTTGGGTCGACCGCAATGCCTTCAACAGAAATGATGTGTCCGAGGAATGCGACACTGCTAAGCCAAAATTCACATTTGCTTCGCTTCGCGTATAGTTGATTTTCTCGAAGGGTCTGAAGCACGGTCCGCAGATGCTCAATGTGTTGCTGCATATTCTTCGAGTAGACGAGTATATCGTCGATAAAGACTACTACGAACTTATCGAGGAATGGTCGGAACACCCGGTTCATTAAATCTATGAACGCGGCAGGGGCATTCGTTAGGCCAAACGGCATTACCAGGAACTCGTAATGGCCGTATCGAGTGCGGAAGACAGACTTCGGCACATCGTCCGGCTTGATCTTGAGTTGATGGTAACCCGAACGCAGATCAATTTTAGAGAACACCGTGGCTCCTTGAAGCTGATCAAACAGACCGTCTATGCGGGGCAGGGGATATTTGTTCCGGACGGTGGCTTTATTCATCTCTCGATAGTCGATACAAAGACGCATAGAGCCGTCCTTCTTCTTGACAAACAGCACGGGCGCTCCCCATGGCGAGATGCTGGGTCGAATGAATCCCTTGTCGAGTAACTCTTGTAACTGCACCTTCAGTTCTTTTAGCTCTGCAGGGGCCATCATGTACGGGACTTTCGAGATCGGTCGGGTATCGAGGAATATATCGATAGTGAACTCAATCTCTCGATCGGACGGCATGTCGGGTAGCTCGTCTGGGAACACATCGGAGAATTCTGCCACAACGTCGGTCTGACCCGTGTTTGCACCATCCTGTCGCATGTCTCGAACGGAAGCTAGATAGTCTTCGCACCCAGAATGTAACATCCGTCGAGCAGATATCGCAGAGATAACCATGCAGGTCGGCGACACCTCACCACACGAATAGCAGAATTCAGGCACTTCAGGTATGCAGAACGTGACCCTCTTTTCAGTACAGTCTATGGTTGTGTTGCACGGACCGAGCCAATCCATCCCCAGAATGATGTCGTAGTCCTTAATATTTAGAACTATCGTATCGAGACTGATCTTTTGACCACCTATACGGATGATTCCGTCTCCACAGACTAAATTTGCAAGTAGTGGCATGTCCGACGGTACGTTAACTATGAGGTCAAGGCCTAGCGGTGTCAGAAAGAATTTGTGCTCAACGGCAAAGTCCGCCGATATAAAACTATGCGTGGCACCTGAATCAAACAATACACGAGCAGGTTTATTATTGAATTCAGTATACCTGTCACGACTGTATCAGATGCGAGTGCTTCGTCGCGAGTCATGGCGTAGACGCGACCCTGAGCATTGGGGCGACGGTCTTGGACATTTTGTTGCGCGGTCGGGGGAGCCCCAGGTGCCTGGCCTCGGTTCTGCTGGTGTTGTCGTGGGCGCTGGTTTAACTTCTCCGGATAATTGCGTACGATATGGTCAGTTCAGCCGCACCCGAGACATGCATCGTTCTTCAATCGGCACTCGCTGATCAAGTGCCCCACCTTGTGGCAGAAAGTGCAAACTACTCGATCCGTCGTCTGGTTGCTGCATCCGTTGTCGCAATTTTGATGTTTGTGCGCGTTGTTATCTCCCGCATTACTATGACATTTATTATTAAAGTGAACATCACCGATAGTAGTAGGAGGGTACTCGGACTCCAGACGGAAGGTATGGTTGAGTGCCTCGCCCATGGTTTTGTATTCGGGCACCGAGACATGAGCACGGATAGTTGAACGCAGGCCTACTTCGAATCGTCGAGCTCGACTTGCGGTGGTAGGCAGATAGTCTCCAGCAAACTTGGCCAGTTTGTTGAATTCGGTTACGTACTGTCATACAGTCATACTCCCTTGCCTCAGTTGCATAAATTTATTTTCCTTCTCCTATCGTACGGCTGCTGAAATATATTCTGTCTCGAACGCACTTTTGAATGTAGCCCAGGAGATTGCAGCCGTCTCGTCTTCACGTCGAATAGCCCGCTTCTGCACAGCCTACCAATCGTGCGCGTTCATTCGAAGTAGAAGTTGAGCACACGCGACTTTCTTCGAGTCCGCGACACCCAGAAGCTCGAACTTATCTTCCAGCTCCTCCAGCCAGTCGATCGCTACCGCGGGATCTTCTGTGTCGTTGAAGGAAGTGCGACAGCTTTTTGTGAATTTTGACACGTCGAAGTTGGAACTTCTCGGTGCCGCAGGTGAGAGCACAAGCGCCTCTGGTTCAGCTTTGTTGGATCGAACCGCAGACTGGGTCACGGCAGGCGTCATTGTTGAATTGTTGTATTTCCTACGACCGACTGTACGATTTGTTGGAGAGTATTCAGCTGCTGCTGTTGTAGCTTAAATTGAGCCTCAAACCGACTCTCGAATTGAGTTTGTCGAGCCTCCGCTTGCTGACGATGGAGCTCGCTTTGACGTTGCTGCATCTCAAACATTTGCAGCATACGTTGCATCGAATCGCCGGAAGGTCCGGCTACGGTAGGCGTCATTCCCGTTGGGTTGACGGAATGCTCGGGTCTAGAAGCACTCGAGCCGCTGGAAGAGCTCGTCTCGTCTTCCACCTGAGCACCCGTAACTGTAGGAAAAAAGGAAAGACAACTCTCGTTAGTTTCAGAAATGTCCTGGGTTCAGTGTATGGAACAACTCTTCTCATCGACACGAGGTCAATGGTTGGAGACTAGAACTCGACAGTGGAGGCCAAGGACGTAAAGCCGTGCTCTGATACTATTATGTCATGCCCCGATTCTGTCGAATCGATAGTCGTCCCCGGGCGTGATGTCGTGCGAACCTAATTTGCGATCACACAAGGCATAGTCATAAGGCAATCCGAGACACGAGATCTAAGAGAGTACGCAGACAAATTGAATCACACAATAAGTAAAGGAACTTGATTCTTTATTGATAATGAACATCTTTTACAGATTTCGGTACAAGACACATTGCCGCGCGGGCTACAACATGACTCGATTACAAAAGAGTGCCGATGAGATAGTCGTTCCATACATTGCACACATCCCTCAATATACACAAGTACTCCAATAACCTGGATGGGAGGGACGCTGAGCCATTTTTCTTGGACTGTTGAGAGTCTTCAAAAGTAGAGTCACGGACAAAGTCTTCGACGTACGGCCGAAGCTTCAAAAGTGACGAACGTCGTCGAGCTAGTTGGCGCGTCCTTCCTGGTTCGCGGGACCTGCAAAGAGCGAGGATCAGTACTATCACATGTACTGGCGAATGGCTAATTAGAATCCAAGCTCTGCATTTGATTCAAGAAGTTTCGTAGACATGTTAGCTAGCTATTTAAATGATCTTTCTAACCATCCTCCTCGATTTGCATGTTAACATGTTTTGAGGCAAGCATATGAATTTGTATAATATTAAGCAACTATCATAATAATCCCGTGCCAAGTGCAATTGATAAGCAGTACGAGGGTGTGAAAGCCACTGGCAATGTCAAGCCATCTCGGACTATAGCTGAGTTAGACGGCGACCCTTTCGCATCGGGTAGCGAGCCCTGTGCAAAAGTTTCCGCATAACTCGTACCGATGAAGGGCTGGCGCTTGCTATACACTCGTTTCTTCCGGACCGAATCGGTCCCTTGGCCTAGATAACCGTTCGAGAAAAGTACACCTTGTCGACAAGTTGTCCAATGACCGTTTTCTATTGAACTTAGTTGATTTACTCATTTAGCCGTATCGTTGCGATAAACGTTAATCGATTCATTCATTATTTTGCATAGCCCAAGTATAATTGCATAAGAAAGCATGTT
This sequence comes from Iris pallida, assembly GCA_029216955.1. Lineage (NCBI taxonomy): Eukaryota > Viridiplantae > Streptophyta > Magnoliopsida > Asparagales > Iridaceae > Iris > Iris pallida. The sequence goes on from JANAVB010002397.1 coordinate 3,881,882, forward strand.
TTCCATTTCTAAAACTGGCAGTTCGATAACAAGTATTTTATGAAAAATTGTGCTATAATTTCTTTGATTCTACACTATTATGACAAGCATTCATTTTACTTCACATATTGAGTTTTGAAGTAGAGGGACGAGGTAAAGGAGGTCAGTCACTCGCCTTAGACTTGCTTCAAGCGAGCAACCGGTTGGCTGCGCTGTCGTCGCCTACGCGATCACCTGCAATCGCATAAGCAACTGATTAGAACACTGTGTATTTCAAGGAATTTCGATATGAATGCGAGCTCGAAAATGCGTCATGAAAATCCATCAAAAATATTAACGAAAAGCGCATTCACGAAAACGAAAGTCAAATCCAAATCAAGTGCGGCATGAAAACCAGAGCAACGGGAGGTCTCTTCCGACTCAGCCGCAGAGCCAATCCTCGAGGCGCAACCCGCTGAATATGGGACTTGGTTCCGAAGAAGCCATTCCATAATATGAAATGGATCTTAATTCAACCGTTCCCGTTCGATCAACTCGGCCGATTCCGACCTATCGGTCCCGACCGAATCGATAGCGACAGTGTTCCTTTCTCGCGCATCCCGTGGACGAAAATGGGACACGATGTAGGGTCGGGGCACTACAACAAATAAAGTAGTTTTTTTAAGAATGATTTGCTTGTGGGAAAATAATTTGTGAAAGATGGACTCTTTATCTTAAGTACCATGAATAAAATTTCAATTCCTTCTTTTGTTGTAAATATTGAATCATCAAATATTTGGCATGGTAGATTAGGTCATGTGAACTTAGGATCTATTAAAAGGATGATGAACTTAGATCTTATACCTAAGACTCCTATAGATGATGAACACAAATGTGAGATCTGTGTTCAAGCCAAACACACAAGATTACCTTTCAAATCTGTCTATAGAGATTCTGAACTCCTAGAACTTATCCATAGTGATGTTTGTGATTCCAATAGGGTCTTGACCCGAGGCGGTAGGAAATACTTTGTTACTTTTATAGATGATCATTCAAAGTATTATTACACCTACCTTCTTAAGACCAAAGATGAAGTTCTAGACAGATTCAAGGTCTATAAATCTGAAGCTGAGAACCAGTTAGATAGGAAGATTAAGATCCTTAGATCCGATCGTGGTGGAGAGTATACCTCAAATGAAATGACTAACTTCTGTGAAGAGCACAAAATTATTCATGAGGTAACTGCTCCTTATTCACCACAATCCAATGGAGTTGCTGAAAGAAAGAATCGCACTCTTTTAGACATGGTCAATGCCATGCTTCTCAGCTCAGGTGCCCCTGATAATCTTTGGGGAGAAGCCTTATTGTCAGCCTGTTATATTCTTAATAGGATACCTAGTAAGACTAATGATAAGACCCCATATGAATTATGGAAAGGTCGGACCCCTAGGATTAATTACCTCAAAGTAATTTGGGGATGCTTAGCTAAAGTATGAATTCCTGAACCCAAAAAGAGGAAGATAGGACCTAAGACTATAGATGGTGTATTCATAGGATATGCCCTAGATAGTAATGCCAATAGATTTCTTATAACTCATTATGAAGTAAATGAAATCTCTAATAACACAATTATTGAAGCTAGAGATGCAGTTTACTTTGAAAACATTTTTTCCTTCAAGGATAGAACCCCTTCATCTTTTTCTAACCCTTCTCTCATTCCATCTACTAGTTCTCATGATCCAGCACCTAGTTCTCAACCTGAATAAGTCATAGAACCTAGAAGGAGTAAAAGAGAAATGATTGAAAATAATTTAGGAGAAGGATTCTTCACATTTTTGATAGAGGGTGATCCCTCAACTTATGAAGAAGCCATATCCTCTCCTGATGCCCTTTTCTGGAAAGAAGCTATTAACAATGAGTACAACTCCATCATGGAGAACAATACTTGGTTTTTAGCAGACCTTCCTTTAGGTAGCAAACCCGTAGGTTGTAAGTGGATCTTTAAGAAGAAACTTAGAGCCGATGGTACCATAGAAAAATATAAGACTAGATTAGTAGCCAAAGGTTTTACCCAGAAAAAGGTATTAGATTACTTTGATACCTATTCTCCTGTTGCTAGGATTTCTTCTATTAGAATCCTCCTAGCCTTAGCTTCCATTCATGATTTGCTGATCCATCAAATGGATGTAAAGACAGTATTTCTAAATGGAGATTTAGAGGAAGAAATATATATGGAGCAACCTGAAGGTTTTATTGCGAAAGGTCAAGAAAACAAGGTTTGCAGATTAGTAAAATCTCTTTATGGCCTAAAGCAAGCTCCCAAGTAATGGCACAACAAATTTGACAAAGTCATTATAGAATTTGGTTTTGTGCCAAATGAATATGACAAATGTTTGTATTCCAAAAATACAAATGAAAGTTGTGTTATCTTATGCTTGTATGTTGATGACATCCTTATTTTAGGATCTTCACTAGAATTGATAAATAACACTAAGAATTATTTATCTAACCAGTTTGACATGAAAGACCTAGGTGAAGCAAACCTGATCCTAGGAATGCAAGTATCCAAATGCAATGAGGGATATACTCTATCCTTAGCACATTCAATTGAGAAAATGCTAAGAAAGTTTGAGTATTTTGACAAGAAATCTGCCCTTACTCCTTATGATAGTAATATTGTTCTCAAGAAGAATGAAGGATCGCCTATAGAACAACATAAATATTCACAAATGATAGGGTCCCTTATGTACATTGCTAACAGGACCAGACCTGATATTGCTTTTGCAATTGGGAGACTAAGCAGATATACTAGTAACCCAAATCAGTCACATTGGTCAGCTTTGGACAGAGTATTTAGATATCTTAAGGGTACTCTAGATTATAAACTTTATTATACTAGACACCCTGATATCATAGAGGGTTACTCCGATGCAAATTGGGTAACTGATTCACATGATGTGAAATCCACTAATGGATATATTTTTACCCTAGCAGGAACTGCAATCTCCGGGGGATTATGTAAACAAACTATCATAGCAAGAAGTATAATGGACTCTGAAATGATAGCTTTGGATACTACCTGTACAGAAGCCGAATGGCTCAGAAATCTTATTATGCATATACCTATTTATGTTCATCCTATTCCTGCAATTTCTATAAACTGTGATAATAAATCTGTTATAGAACTACTAAAGCATGATTCTGTGAATGCTAAGATGAACAGGCACCTGCAGCTGCGCTTCAAGTCAATAAAGAGCCTATTGGGCAAATATGTGGTTCTTGACTATATAAAGTCAGAAAAGAACCTTGCAGACCACTTGACGAAGGGTCTGTGTAGGACATTGATCCTAGAATCATCGAGGGGGATGGGGTTAAGCCCATAGTATAGTCACCAGCAGTGGCAACCCAACCGAGTCTGACTGGAGATCCCAATAAGCCGGTTCAATGGATAGAAACAAGTTGGACTAGGTGACTATTATGGAACACTGACCTTGAGATATTAAATTCTCTTTAAAATAAAAGCCCAGGAGGCTATACATGTGTACATTGATATCCCATCCCTATGGTGACAGTGTTCCTTTTGTGATATGGATAGGGTGAGTTTAAACTCTTAATAAGTCCAAGCATGATATGCAGGGTTGATTCCTATCACCAACCCTTAAGGACTTACCTATATGAGAGGTCGTGAGGGCCGCGACTATAGGACAGGACGATCCTAGACAACTCTCATGAATGTGTAAAAGTGCGCATGGCCAACCAAACGCGCCACCCGATAGACCCAAGTACCTCTAGCGTACTATGTGTGCTATAGTCTGCATCTGGTTCAAGAAGACTGATTCAAGGCGTAGTCCATCAAGCTCTTCTTCAGACAAAGATAATAGTTACTACGTGAGATTCAAGGCTGTAGTCCATCTCATTTATGCATAGTATACAACTGCCCAGAAATTGTCTTATTCTTGTCTCTCTTTCTTCCCTTCTATCATCTCGAAAGTTGACCTTTGGGGGGGGGGGGAGGGATTGTTAGCTGTAGCAAAAGCTCAACTCATTCTTCTATATTATTAGTCCCACATCGGCTAGCACTGTTGCTTGCAAAGTGCATATATACACTCCTCCTATATTGTTTCATTAAACCATTTGAGTGGGAGCCCCATGGGCCACACGCGCGCGCCGTCGCCGCCGCCCGGCCCGGCTCGGCTCGGTTCGGTTCGGTTCGGTTCGGCGCGCGTAATGGGTGCGGGCACGTGCCCACATCTCCGGGCGCCGAATGCCGATCCGATTTCTTCTTCGGGTTCGGGCTGAGACCCAAAAATCCTTTTTGCTCCTATTAATTTTTCTGACCGTTACAATCATTTAATTTCGTAACAACTACTATTCAAATTACGTCCAGATACATTGTGTTACGTTTTTCTTTATAACGTTAAAACTTATTGTTCATTATTTCTGAACGTTACAAAGAGCCACCATCAATCTATATAAGTCTATGCTTCTTTCTCTTCCGAACAAAAAAAAAATTCATCTTCTCGAAATTCTCTGAAATTCTCGTCTCCTTCGTATTACCGCTGTTGTTCTTCTTTGCTCTGGGCAGAGCTAAGTCGGGGTCGCTCTCTTCAAGTCGTGTGCGGCAAGGAGATTCCGGTGAAGCGGAAATTTTACCACTAGGAACGTTCGGATACGGTCTGCACATAGACCCGAGCTAACTCTTAGGACAGTGCTACGTGCACGACTTCCTCGGAGGCCGGTAATCTTAATTCAAAGTATTTTCTTGCAGATTTTAATTCGAAATTTTTGAACAATTCCAACAGCCATGTTATGTGACTTCACAATATCGTGAACTTGGAATTGTGGATGTTTGTGACTCAGCTGTGATGTGCTGCGGAATTTTTAAAAGAAATAGCTGCATATTAGAATCGAGTACCATTGCAATTGCAAAGGTTTGTTTGGTATTTGCCAGGTTTCAGGGGCTGAGTGACTTCCCACGAATTCACTCATTTATTTCCTATATTTCGATGTATTGTCTAGAGTCTATAATTTGTGCATTGTTTGCAGTCTCGGATACTGCAGTTGTATTATTATTTGTAAACCACTAGAAGTAGATTCCCAAATACTCATTGTCATTCCCATATACTCATTGTCTACTATTTGTCTGTAGATTCCCATATCCTCAGTGTCTCTTAGTCTTTTATAGGCACGTCAACTTTAGAAAATAAAAGTAAAAATGTAAAGTTTTTATTGTTTAAATCTATATAGGATGAAGTGGACCCATAGTTTCTTGGCACGAACATAACAAGTAAAATGGATTTTGTACAATTTCCATTACATTATTCTTATAGGAACAAACTTTAAATTGACAAGAAAATAATTTCAATTAAGTGTATTTGCACAGGGACTGGATTATGAGTTCAGAATTTCCGTTACATCATTTTATAACAACAAACATTAAATTTCGACGAGAATAATTTCAGTTACGTAACATTTTGATACGTGCTATAACTTTAGTACATACAATACATTTTTAGTAATTACAGAAATAAATAATCAGTTTTCTTCCGTCAAGTAAATGCATAATATAACGCTTTAGCATAGATATACTAATTATTCTACATCAAACAAATAAATAATATAATATGGATACGTTCTAGTATAGGTATACTTATCGCTGACATGTGATTAATATTGGTTTACTCCAATATCTAGATAATTGAAAAAAAAAAAATTTAAGAATTAACAAATATGTTTTTAAAAGAAAAACCAATACGATAAAAGAAGTAGAAAAAATGTTGCACTAATTATTATCAATGTCATATTTTCAATGGTTTTTTTTTTAAATTATAATTTCTCAACTGCTTAGAAAGATGAAAAACAACAAAGCTATATGGGTCTGTTTCATTTGAAATGTATGAGTAAAATAAGATCTATTTTAATGTCCCAGTCACACTATCATAGTATCATGTGTATGACATGTCAGATGGAGGAGAGAATGGCAAAGATATAATATAATAATAGGCAAATACGGCGTATGATTTAGTAGTGAAGAGGCCAGGAATACAACAAAGTAGAATTAGGGTTTGGGTCGATGGTCTCTCAAGTAGGGGTGAGTATTCGGTTCCAACCGAACCGAATAACCGAAAATCGAATTGGATCGAAACCGAATAAGCAAAACCGAAACCGAACCGAATTGGTCAATAACCGAACCGAACCGAATTAAATCGGTTCAGTTTTCGGTTTATTCGTTTTTTGGGTTTTTTGTGTTTTTTTTAATATATATATATATATATATATATATATATATATATATATATATATATATATATATATATATATATATATATATAAACTAAATTTTTTTATTCGATTTTGGGCCGAAACCGAAACCGAATAAGACAATTTAATATTTTCAAAACCGAAATCGAACCGATTTTTTTTAAAATCGAACCGAACCTCGATTCTGTTCGGTTTTCGGTTCAAAACCGAATAATGCTCACCGCTACCCTCAAGAGCATAATGTAGCTTTGTTCCTGATAATAAGAAGAGGAAGGTGAAGAAGAAGAAGGGAGTAAGGAAGTAGAGTAGTAGTAGTAGATGAAGATAAGGAAAAGGAGACGAGAGTCTGAATTAAGACTCAAAAACAAGTCCTAAAGTACAGAACCGGCTTGAGCTCATAGAGGTCCGGACAAAATTTTAAAAATAGGACCTCCATATATAATATAAAAAAATTAAAAAAATAAAATAAAATAAAAGTTACCACGAGATTTGAAGTATACAAGTCAAACATACTAACCACTACATCACAATAGATATATGTCATAAGGGTCCATGATACAAACTATTTCTAATTTGGATACAAAACTATATATATATATATATATATATATACATGGACGGATCCAAAAATTGAAACTAGGGTGGACTGCAATGAATTATGATGGGCTTGAAGTGGACTAGCCCATAGAAAAAAAATCAAAAATAAAAATTATAAGGAAAAAAAAAAGAATGAATTTTGTTTGGGGTGGGCTGGACCCCACCCTACCTCCCCTTTGGATCTGCCCATATATACACACACACACACATTGTGTTAGTTGTGCCGGTCTGGGCCGGCACGAATTCAGTGTTAACCGGGTTTGACTGGGCCAGGCCGGTCCTATTTTTTTTGAAAAAAAAACTCAAAACAATAATAAAAAAATTATATATAATTTTAATAAAAGTTAACAATTTTTTTCCATTAAAATATAATTATGCTATAACATTTCCTTAAAAAAAATTTGAGAAAATATAAGTTAACGGATTTTTATAAATGTTATAAAATTGAAATTGTAGAATTGTAACACGCAAAATTTATCCAAATTTATTTGCATAATTTGAAAGTTAATAACACAAAATAATTAATGACTTATACAAGATTTTACTAATGACTCATACAAATATTACTAGTACATAAGTTACAAGTAATGACTCATATAGGATTACGAGATATCCGTACAAATTTTCAGATGTCTGCGTAGCTTCTATAGCTATGGTCTCGTTTGATTCATTTCCTACAATGCAAATATTTAACAAAAACTTTAGTAGAGTGTCTTCTTTCAGTATCGTCACTTTCACAATCATTGTAAACTCTGTTGAAATGATGCCAAATATTCGAATTTGATTCCAGCTCTTGTTATGGTGCGTGTTGAGGTTGCGGTTGCTGATCTTGTGATTGTTGTGGCAGTTAACCATTATCCATAATATTAAATAGCCTCTTCACACTAAATTGATTGTAAATATTGTAAGAGAATAAATTTTGGAGTGATTAATTTTGAAACTTTATGGCCTATTTATAGGAATTTTTGGGTGCAAAATCATCCCTAATACCCTCAAAATATAGCTGTTATAAGGATATATTTTTTGTCATTTTCAGCAAAATTACCAAAATGTCCTTAAAACGTTCAAAAATAGCCTCCAAAATGAGGACATTTCGATCTTTGGGGGGGTTCAAATGATCAAAAAATAACCAAAAACTGGTCGGACCGAGCCTGGACCGGCCCGACCGAATTTACCGAGGTTGACTAGTCCAGACCCGCATTCAAACCGGCTGGGCCGAGCCGGGCTACTAATTCAAAATTATGAACCCAGCCTGGACCCGCAGAGTCCTCTGGCAGAGCCGGTCTGGGTCGTTGAGGGCTCGGGCCGACCCAGACCGGGTTTGACTGGGCTGGAAACCGGGCCGCCCGACCCAACTAACACCATGAGGGATATTTAGTAATTGGGTCTTAGTGGATATTAGGATTTGGGTCTCAAATTGTCCGATGTTAGGATTTGGGTCTCAAAATCGTTGTTCACGTAAACTAATGAACAATGATTTCGAGACTCAAATCCTAATGTTGGATAATTTCGAGACCCAAATCCTAATATCTACTATTATGTGAGACCCTAATACTAAATAACCCGTTAAAATATATTCAAATCATATCTACAACAAATCCTAGTTTAAACTAATTTTCAGCAATAATAGAATTTTTTTTACCTATATTTATAAGGAATCCTAATAAAAAAATATATAAATATAACTAGAATAGATTCTAATTAAAATATATATATATATATATATATATAATAAATCTTAATTAAAATATATTCAAATAATATCTATATAAATTTAAATTTAAATTATTTTTCAAGAGGATTTTTTTTTCTTTAGTCTTTGTAACTATTCTTTATTTTACATCAAAAGAATTAAGTGTAGGTGTCAAAATCGAGTGGTGGTGATAGTTTCTTCTAGCTTGATTATTGTCATGTGAAACTGCGAAGAATTTATCCTGATAAATTTCAAGAATATTAGGAAATAAAAAAGAGTAAGACTAGTGTGTATTTAAATATGTTGTCGATTATTACCACTCCTAAAATGTAATCATTTAATCTGTTCCTACATTAGCATTATTGGCACTCCTAAAATGTCATCATGCAAGTCCTCAATGCACAAATTAATGTCAGATTTAATGCAGAAGAATATTTGAAACAATAAAAAAAGTAAAGAACAATACTGGATGACATTTTATGAGTATCAATAACAATACCCTTTAAATACCATCAAACATCAATTTTGTACAATTTGTTACCATAAACTACTTTTTATAATTTGTTATCATGCACCATTAATGGTATAAATACCATTTTGTCCATCTTCATCCTAGCTTCTCAAACCATCTCAAACCCTATCCCAATTCTTTAACTCAAAATCAGAAGTTTTGATTAAAAAAAACCTTTATAAATCCATTACCAAAAACAGTTTAAACATAAAAGATCAAATTAAATCAATACCATGAGATCTCGGCTGAAGTAATCAAATATAATTGGATTTTTTCTAAGTGTTGTGGTGGTGAATCTGAGCTAATTCAGTAGTAAACATTTTAGATCTCAGTCCAAAAACATTATATTCCTCCTGAATTTGTTTTCTAACTCACAAATTTCCATCAAGTTAATAAATCTACAACAGATTAACAAAAAGGATTCAATTTGCTCAAGACCTAAATGAAATCTCAACCAAAATGCATCAATTTCGAATAGATTTCATGATTGTGGTGGTGGCGAAGGATGAAGAGCATATGTTGCAACCATGAAGATGGAGGACTAGAGTTAGGCCTCGCGGAAAAGAAATCAATTTCTTGGTGTTTTCTTTCCTTTGAGAAATTACAATTTTTATCGATTTATTTTTTTTCCGGTGTTTAGAAATGCCAAAAAAATTGAAAGGGAAAGTGAATACTTAAAAGTAAGAAAGTAAAACCTTGACAATTAAGTAAATTTTCTTTAAAGTTAATGGTAGCAAATTCCTAATAAAAATAATTTTAGTTAAATCCCAAAAATGCAATAATTGGTTGTATTAAGTATAAATTAACCAAAAAAGAGAAAGAAGCCATATTTTTTAAAGTCACCATTTCAGTCTAATTGTCATAAACCTTGCTATTCATGTCCCAGAGTGATTATATGTTTTCGCCTTTATCTATTTGTTTGAAGAGCTGAACAATTCTGAAGATCAAAATGTTCCTGCCGGTATAGGATTTGCAGCCATAGTGGCACCATGGGCATCAGCTGACCTTATTGTCAAAATCAATGCGCTGGGAACCGATGCGTGAACTGACACCACGTGTCGGCCCCAACATTTTTAAACAGTGAGGAACTGAATTTGTGGGTCCCATGTCCCTGCCAATAGGGGGACACAACACATGGCATCAGTTTCGACCAAGCGGTCACCCATGTCGGTTCCTCAAGAGTTTTCCTATCAAAATATGAATAGCTTTATTCAAGACAAAGTGCTCTAATTAACGTGCAATATATCTTTGCGTCATATAAAAGTAGTATAAAAACCACAACTAAGATGAGAAACCGATGGTAGAATGATCTCTAGGTTGGAATTATTTATCAAACCCTCATAAAAACACAACTCCAACTTCAACACTTTTCTTGACTCAGAAATAAGAACTTCCATCCAGATTTTCCGCCAACCTCTGATACACCTTGAGTTCTGGATTTATAAAAGGACGGCAATGCAGCAAACCTATCAGCTCCTATCTACTAGTGTGTCATGTTTCTTTGAGAAAGACCAGCTCATTTCTCTGGTTCCTACCGATCCACCCAACTTCTGATACACATTGGTTGGGCTTAGCATATGTTAACAAGATTCGTGCAATTTCACTGCATCAACTGTTCTATACTAGACACTAATATTTGAACAGGAATTTGAATAAGATGCCTTATGGATCCTTCTGGTAGCAGTCCATGATCAGTCCATAATGTTGCGTAATAATTCATAGTAGCTAAATCTCACAACTCATTCATGATATTCTAGTCTACGATGTATAAAACATATAATAAGCAACATCATTAAGAGCGATCATCATCTCAATGCACCCAACAACGATGTGGACATTTTCATATCAAAGACTGGCAACCTACACAAAATCGTCAACATTATGGGATCAACACGCCCAGCCAAATATGACACTCCCAATCCAAATTAAGCACAAAAATTAATGAGATATGAAACTTGAAATGATCAAGTCTTCCCAAATCATCAGATTCAGATTCTGGAAGATAATCTATTGGGCATTAATGGTAGCACTAATAAACAGCAACCAAATGAACAAAATCAAGATTTCAAGTATTACACTTGCATTTTGCCGTGGAATGAAGAAAGCCATGTCCAGTTTTTCCTAAGCAGCTCTGGAAGTAAGAAGCATGGAGCCTCCATCACCCATTTGGTGACCGATCAGCCAACAAATGTCTGTCATAAAGGCATTGAAATGCCTGCAATAAAGAATTACGGTTTATTAGTTATAATAACTTTTGCATTCCAAATTGTTACAAGACAACATGGACTATCAGATATCAGGAGTAAAAGTCACCCAACATGGTATCTGTATGAGATCATATGAATAAAAATCAATTATCCTAGTACATAGCAGCACATGGACACTACCATTTCACAGATGAAGGAGCTCATTGATTTCTAAAGTAGGCTGCGTAATATCCTCTATCATCAGTTTTAGATTACTGACTAAATAAAGAGTTTGTTGTAGCATTTCCAGATTAGATCACTCCGATTCTTCAAAATAGATAAATCAACTCCATTTGTTTTGTCATTAACAGATACCTCTTTCTAATCTCCATTTACTAGGTCACAGGTTGACATGCTTACACTCATTTTCACTAGTAGTTTAGCAAGGCTTCGTGTAGCTCTCTAAGCAGCTCAATTTTATGTTGTGTAATATGGATACCTTATCCTGCATTCTTACGTTACTACACATTCAAGTTTGCTACTAGACATAAGTCTCTTCTCCACAAGTACCCACGGGCGCGTATACACATGGTAACTTGTAGTTAATCCAGCACATTCTGCATGGAATAAGCTTTTCAAATCCATTCCTTCTACAAGAATCTTCTGTTATTTGCTTTCAACAAGATGGCATAACGTCCCCAAATATCTATATGATGTATAGGTTATCACCTCAAAAACTTCAGTGTTTACTACTCTGGATAGAATTCATTTATTCTTTTTTTAAACTGAGTAATATGTTCTAGCAAATCAACCATCATCACCACCCAAGCCTTCTCCTATCAGAATAAGGTTGACTATAAAGCAAAAAAGGACAAGGTTTTATGATAGGCTGTTGACATAAGTCAAACGTCTGAGCTGGAAAATTTGTAGCAAAGGCAGCTATGAAAAAGAGGATCTTGCTGTGAAACAAAAAACAATAAAAAACAGTCGGCTGGTAGGAAATTCTTTTCGTAATGCAGTTTAAGTTCATGCAAGCAATGAACGCCCTAACATAGCAAAAAGCAGGAAAATGATTCATGTAGCCATTCGCAGGAATTAATATATTGTAGCCTGGGAAGAATCATTGGACCTTTCAATTATACAAACACAATTCCAAGGCCTAGACACACAGCAAATCGCTTGCTCAAACAAGTCGGTCCACTTTCTGGCCTGTCAAGTTAGGTTAACCCTAAGACTAATGTAGGCAAGCATGAAGAAAAATAAGAACAAAGAAAGTAAGTGGATGAAGGAACAAATAAATGTCAAAGGCTAGGAAGCATGGACACTCCAAAAATATGAGCCCTGTCATGTTGAACACGTATTGGACACATACTGGACACAACCCAGACACTCCAAAATACATTAGGACACACCAAACTAAATCTCTGTCCTTACCGTGTTGTGTTGTATCCATGCAACATAGCACAAAGGTGATCTCTGTCCATATCTTACACCTACCACCTTTTTGATAACCATGGTTTGTACTAAGTAACATACTAACCTTGGTACTAAGAGATTCTTCCAGGTAAATCTGAATGAAGAATCTTGATTTTAATGAAATTCTGATTCCACAAAAACTGAAGACCCAGCCTGAAACATCTAATTAGGAAAAAATGTTCCAAATTTTCTTATAGCCAGATATAGTATCCAGTCTATTGACGCAACATTTTTCGTTAATGGAGTTGTATATTAATTCAGCTTAGAAATATTTTGTTCATTATTATAGTTCCGTTCTCTAAAAGGGTAACAGTTCTAAACATTTACCAGAATAACTTCCTCAATCCTCTTATTTCTTTCTCCGCATTCCACCTACCACCTTCCCCTTCACCCTAACTGGTCTACCACGGTTTGACATTGAAGAGTATACTAGAAAGCTTATTGGATACCTCCAACTCCCACTCTGCTGGCCACCTCAGATGTCTAAAGTCTAAACCACCATTAGTCAAAAGTTAAAAGCTTACTGGACAATTTTCTCAAACCCTAGTTAACTCACCAGATTTGTCATGTGCCATCATATGCCCCATAATAAATTAAAAACTAATCCATTTTCCATGTTTAAGGTACAGATTTGTCATGTGCCAGTAAAGAAATTACAGCTACTACTTTCTTTCCTTTTCTTCTTTCTTTTTCTTTTCTTTAGGACTGGCTGAAACCCAGGACCTCCCTGTTATCCCTCACCAGTCCCAACCTGCTGGGCCACACCCTCGTGACAATTACAGCGGCTACTGGTTACAGGAAATACTTCATATGGCTACTTTAATGGAGACAATTACAAAGAATCTTTTTTGTTATACCTATCCTGCGTAAGGTTCAAACCCATTTGGCTAAGTGAGAGGAGGATACTGCTATCAGTTTAACTCATTTTTGGCACCACCTAACCTTGGACTTTCTTGGTTCCCTGAGAGCTCATCTCATATCAGAAAGATATTGCAAGTCCTTGAGGTCTTTCTTGAATTTTTCATAAAATTATGAAAAATACTTGCCAATGATTGAAAACATAGACATGTATCACCATCTAAACTTAACCGTAAAATTAAAGAAACTTTTAAGATTGCATAAGAAGTCAAACTCCCACATCTATATGAATTAGCTCTGCTCAAGCAATCCATATAGTACGAACATCAATCTTTTTCCTCGCTACTTATTAACGAAAAAGAAAAGAGAAGAGAATTGATAATATGAATGACGAAGGATATATACTAATATATCACTAGTTGCAAGTAGTAATGAATAACCAATTGAAGTGGATGTAATTAGACTAGGTACTTACATAAGAACATGCAATACTAGATGGCTAGGGTTCACATTAAACAATTAGGTCAAAATGAAAAAGGATTATGACTTTAGTCTGAAAAACTTCAATATTTTCTACTATTATTATTATAACTTGCAAAATATGAATAACTTGCTATGCACAGAGAATTTGTGGCACAAAGTTACATCACCAAAAATCACAAATCACATTATATCTAGAAAGCGAGCAGCACTATAATTTGGACATGCTAAGGCTTTTAGGCTGGATTTGGAATTGCTTATCGTTGCTGCTTCTGCCAAACACCCACTCTCTCCTCCGCAGAACAAGTTGGAACTCTCACGAACTAGCTCTGGACACTAGTCTAGCAGGTGCAAGGTTCTAAACGGCGGTAGGCGGGTGCACGGCGTAGAGAGTCCGCCTATCGCCTAGGCCGCCTAGGCGGTCGATACATTTTGGACATTTTTACTATTCTACCATTTTTTTTTTCATAATATGCATATTTTAGGGGTTTCATGCATAACTAAGTTGTAGAACGAAGATTTATGAAGTTTTACTTTTGTAAAAGTAAACCATAGGCCAGTAATGCTTGCAAAAATATTTGGTTAAAACATCTTGTTCCGCCTAGGCATCCGCCTACGCCGCCTCACCTCCGGCTATGCCGCCAAACCTCTGTTGACCGCATACACTCCTTTTTGTCTATCCAATTGAGCCACTAGGGGAATCTGCATCACCATTGGCTTCTCGAGCAATTCATGTAAAATGCTATCTCAAATTTTCAGCATTCCAAACAAAAAACAAGTGCCCAACTTCTTAGAGACTTTTGAAGATATTGAGAAACTCTATTCTAGTGCAGATCTCTTACCACTGTACTAACCACAAGAAAAAAAATTGTTTTCCCAGGAAAAATGATCCTCTGATAGTTTCTAGATGGAACTAAGAATAAACATTAATTTTCATCTGATTCCCGAGACAACTACTTAAAAAAATGAAAAGGTACCAATTTCAAAGTCAATCGTGTATATAGAAAGAATTCCTATTGGTTAAACAAGGTTCAAAGTATCGGTATCGGACCATTCCTATGAGTATCGGGATCGGCGGTATCGGCAGTATCGGAGGTTTCGGATCGGAGTATCGGACTTTTTGGTATCGGAAAACAAATAATTATTAATAAATTATCAACATTTTATAAAATATATTTTATACATTTAGGCATAATTTTAATATTTTCAATGTTGTTTCTTAGTCGTTTTGAAATTGAATGAAATAGTAGTCACCCTTACCGATTGATTTACATACAATAGATAAGTTTTCTTCTTTTACATGCTTTTATAACATTTTTTATGCTTTTACACCCTTGTTGATTGGTCTTTTTCGTTCAATTTTCTTTGCCGAATTGAGTGAAAAAAGAGACCCCAATTGTCTGTATCGGTCCGTATTGGATCAGGACTTGCCAAACTGTATCGGTATCGGCCGTATCGGAATGGTATCGGCCGATACTGCGAACTATACCGTAATACCCATATAAACCAAAACACATGTATATAAACCTGAACATAATAAACCCAAAATCTTCTAGTCTTCCATTTGAAAATGTAAGTTTGTGAAATCTTTTGGAATTATATAAAACATTGGCTAAATTTCAACTTGATACCTTCAACTATTCAAGTTTTTCAACTTGATACCATAAACTTTTCTATTCGACAACTTGATACCATCAACTGTTGAATATTTTCAACTTGGTACCCTCCGTCAGTCAGGGATTAAGTTTTCCGTTAAAAAAAATATTTTCTTTCACTAAACTACCCTCATCTCCCTCACCCACCCACCCCGCGCCGTGCCCCCCTCCCGTCAGCCTGCCACTGCACCCCCCTCCCTCTCCGCTGCCAACACCGCTACGACTGCTGCCGAGGAGAGGGAGGGAATGGGGTATTTTGGTCATTTAGCATTTTTTATGTTAACACTTGTAGGGTATTAAGTTGTACAATTATAGTTGAGGTATAAAGTTGTTGAGTAAAAAAAAGTGCATAGTATCAAGTTGAATAATTGGAATAGTTGAGAGTATCAAGTTGAAATTAAGCCTAAAATATTTAGCAACCCTCAGGCTCGGCTCACCACATCTCTAGTGCTTTTGTGTTGTTGCAAATCTCTTCAGAACTCATATTAAGCAAACCTTATATATATAGCATGCCGGCGCGTGAATTGGGCTATAGTGATTAATATAGATTTTAACTCTACTAAACCCTAGATCGATCACAAGCGCAAAATGAATACTGAAGAAAGAAGGAGCAGTAGGTACCCTGAGGGACCAGACCCCAGCTCTGGGACTCCGCCGACAGCACCGAGTTGAGCCGGGCGGCGGCGATGGCGCTGTGGAGAGGCAGCATCGAGACTAAGCAGCTCGAGTCCGTTGGTAATCTGGACACGAACAACAAAAATCCACTTCGAGAAACCATTGATAACTGAACAAAAAAAAAAAGTAGTTTTTTTTTCCATTCAAGAGAATCGAACCTGGCGATGAGCGAGATGCGCCTCTCCGAAGAAGAAGAGATCTGCGGTCTGGAATTGGAAATGCAAGAGGAGAGCTCGGACTGGATGGATTTCTTGGTGGGTTTGAGTGCTAGAGAAATGGAGCGGAGTGAAACCCTAGATCGGAGGAGGACGAGGAGGGAAGGAGCTGACATTGTTTCTCTCACTTTTCTTCAAACGGTGATTAATTAATTATTCAGGTTTTAGTGCAAGGGTTAGGGTTAAGGTGCACCCACTAATGGGTTGGACCCGAATCTGGGGAAAGACCTAAAGGCTTCGTTTTTGGTAGGGGTGTAAAATGGACAAAGTAGTCCGTTGTTCGTACGTGTCCGACTCGATAAATGGTTCGACCGCGGAACGTCCGATTCATTAACGAACAAAACTTGGACATTTTTTTTGGTCCGATTAAAAATTGGACCCGGACACGGTCATATCCATGTCCGGTCCGAATTTGTCCGTGAACAGTCCGATAGTGGAGACTCCTTTTGGTTTTGTATCAATTATGTCAAAATATTTTGGTTTTGCAACAAGTTTTTGTTGTCCCGTCTCGATTTTTGTTATCATTTTACTATTGTTTGTTGTATTCTATAACCTTCAATTGTATTTTCTTTCAACTAGATTTTTGAACCAACTATTAAGGTATCTTGATAAAATAATAACTTTTGGTAATATATTTAATTTGTCCGCGGACCGTCCGATTGAATTAACAAACAGTGGTTGTCCGTGTTCGTCCGGCCCAAACTTGAACAATGAACTGTCCGTGTCCGTCCGTCCGAACTCATTTTCATTAACGGACCGAACACGGACAGTGGACTGTCCGTGTCCGTCCGGCCCGTTTACACCCCTAGTTTTTGGCAGATTTTTTTTTTTTTTTTTTTAAGGAAAATTAAGAGGAAAAGTGACTAATTTTAGAGTGAAGAAGTGAATTCATAGGGTGAGTCAATGACCTTTTTTTTTTCTTATATTTTAATTTTTTTAAAATTATTTTTTTCTGCTCATTTTTTTGGCATCCAAACACATGAGATGACTTTCATTTTCCAAATTTTTGATTCCGCGAACAAACAATACCAAAAAAGTAGATTCGGTCCACATGTATTTTAGCATCCATATATAAAAAGTAATATATCATTTTCTTATATTTTGTAAGATTATAGAATAAATAAATGGATCAAATACTGACCAGATTTAGCGTTTATAATAACAAATCGAGGGAGACTTTGCTCGTCAGACCGTACTGACGTGACAGCCCCCACTGACGGGGGTGGAACCTAGTGCTAGCAGGGAGTGGCTGGAGCTAAAGAAGGACCACCACGTCAATGGGATCTGACGTGCGCGGTTGGATTCGATAGACATTTTCTTTATAACAAAAAGTTAAGACATAAACATTATGAAGATGAGTTGAACTTGAAAACAACCCTAAATGTGTATGTTATGGCTCTTTATTTTTGGGACAATAAAAAATAACATAAGAAATCCAAAATTTAGTATTATGGATGAGAATTTCGTTGATTTATATCAAGTGTTTGGTTTTGTGTGTAAATGATTAATACCATTTTAGCAAAGTGGACCAAATAATATTTGGTGGTCCATGTTTAAGTCTTGGACGATCTTAGACCAGGGCCGGCCCTGAGTTAGTGGGGGCCCTAGACAAATTTATAAAATGGGACCCATATATAATATAAAAAAATTGAACTAAAAAATGATATAGCCAATGCTAGAACCTAGGACCTCTTATGTACAAGTATAACAAACTACCACTACACCACAAATATTTTATGACAAAGGAGAATCATATTATATATTAGTTCTATTTTCAATATAAGATTACTAATATATATATATATATATATAGATTTAAATTAATTTTTTTGGGCCTCCAAATTTCATGGGGTCCTGGACGATCGCCCTGGCCGCCCTGGGCCAGGGCCGGCCCTGCCTTAGACCGGTGCATGATACAACAGCCAGTACGGTAGAAGTTTGCAACATGTTTACTGGCTATTGTATCATGCAATAAGAGACTAAGAAATGTTCAGAGACTAATAAATGTAAAATAATTGATGAAATAAGAGTCAAATTGTCAAAATGTTGAGAATATTATGAAAGAGCTAATAAAAGTTGAGAATTTGATAAAATATCAAACAAAAATGTTTTTTTTTTTTTTTTTTGAGAGTGTCCACTTCTTAATGGTGGGGCTCAAACTCGTGTCACTACGCCGGGGTGCTCCACCATTTCCAACGGGCTACGGCCACGGGGACAACAGAAATGTTGTTCATTATCCTTTTTTTTTGGATGATGTTATCTACTATGATGTGACAAAACCAGTAATAATGGTCATCTACTATGATGTGACAAAATTAGAAATGAAATTCATTGCCCAAACTTTTTTGGGTGATATCATTTTTGACGAAGTGGCAGCTGACGTGACAGCGTGACATCTATATTTTCTATTTTAAACTAGATTTTTAAGAAGAAGAAAAATAATTTGAAAAAATGTAATATTGTAAAAAATTTAGATTGAACTGTTTTGGAATGATAAAGGAGATCAAATTAGCAATTTTCTAGTTCATATCTATAAATAGACTTCCTATGCCCTTAGAGTATCATTAGTAGTTGGGACTCTCCAATGCAATTTGGAGCCCAAAATTTCAAAAAAAAGGTAAATGTAGAATGGGTTGGGTTTGTATGAGAATAGTAGAAAATGATAAAATGAGCTCCGGTCCCAAAAATTATGTGGTCAAAAATTAATATAGGAAAAAAAATAATATAAAGTTTAGAATCTAGAAAGTTGGGCTCCAAATTGGAACTTACTATTCTACAAAACGAGTTTCTACAATCTAGAATCTAGAAATTGGAAGGCCCAACCCTTAGCACCCATGGATAGGTTGGGACCGAAATTGTAAAAATTGGGACTAGCGATGAGACTTATTATTCTACAAAATGAGCTCCTACATTCTAAATCTAGAATCTAGAAAATGGGATGGGCCTTACTAATTATGCTCTTACAGATCTACGACAAAGAGGAAGGAATGGGGGGCATAGACTAGAGTAGTGGAGGATTGGCTAGGGCTAGAGTTTTCTTTCTTTTTCGTCTTTTCCCTAATTTTATTTTTATTTTTCTTTTTAGGTGAAACTTTTGGAATCAGAAGTAACTTTTAGGCCTCCTTTGGTTGGCGGAATCATAGAATTGGAAAAAGAAGTCATTACTTTTCTATGTTTGGGTGGTAAAGAAATTGAGGAGAAAAGAAAAGTTATTCCTAATAGAAAGAAAACTAGAAGAGAACGGTTCCCTCCCTCCAAACAAGGATTCACGTTCTCACTCTTAGGCCTCGTTTGGTTGGCGGAATCTCCCGGTTGGGAAAGGAAAGTGATTACTTTCCTATGTTTGGACGTCCAAGGAATTGAGGAGGAAAGGAAAGTGATTTCCAATGGAAGGAAAATTAGGGGGGAAAGTGATTCCATCCATCCAAGGAAGGAATCACTTTTCCACATTGAAGTATTCACTTTCCTTTCCAAATTTCTTGGCATTGCCAAACATCGGAAAGGAAAATCAATAGGAATTAAAGTTTCCCAAAGGAAAGAAAATGACAAGGAATTGATTTCCTTTCCCTTCCATTCCGCGAACCAAACGAGGCCTTAGGCCTCGTTTGGTTCACGGATTCAAGGAATCCGGAAAGGAAACTTGTTACTTTCCTTTGTTTGGTAGCCACAAATTTGGAAAACACTTTCCTAACATGGGAAAAAATAGGAGGGAAAATGATTCCTCTTATGACCCATAGGATTCATTTTTTCTCCTTTTTCCCAACATTAATTGCCAAACATTGACAAAAATAGCCTTAATTTATTACCTATTTTACCAATTAACTCTTCGTATTCCGCTAATTATAATTATGTTGACATTGAATATTATTGGAATAATGATATATTTTTTCCTTTCCTTTCCTACACCAACCAAACACTGGAAAGAAAATTTGATAGGAATTCTACTTTCCCATCTCCATGAAAAATACATGGAAATTGATTTCCTTTCCGTGAACCAAACGAGGCCTTAAGTATTCATTTTTCCTTCCGTTTCTATTTTGACATTTTCAAACACCGAAATAAAAAATTGATGAAATTTATAATTTTCTAAAGAAAAGGAAACACCAAAGAGTTGATTTCATTTTCTTTCCTTTCCTTTCCTTTCCTTTCCTTTGCGCGAACCAAATGAAGGCTTAGGGTTCGGATTGTGGTAGTTTAGTTGGAGTATAAGTATTTTTCGAAGAAATAATTTAGATTAGGGTTAGAATTTGTATTTAAAACTTTTCATTAATTATAGTTTGTAATGAACAACTATTTAGAATATTATACATGTTACGGCCTTTTGGGCACACCGTTAGCCCGAGTTTGGAAAAAAAAAAAAAAGAGAAGGTAATTCATGGTATTTATATGAGAAAAATAAAATTTATGATTTATCAAATTGCTTACAAAAAAATATATAATATCTTATTATAAAAACTTGAAGGTTCGTATTTAAGTGCAAATTAGTCTAAAACTATTACCATTCAACATTAAGATGCTATAGCTAGACTCTTACAAAGTGTGCGTGTAGTTGGAGAACAACAGAGAGCTCCGAATACATTAAAGGCTTTTTCTAAGGGCACCACACCAATTACTTGGAATTATCCTAAAATTTTTGCAAAAAATTACAAGTTTGCCATCAAAATTTTTTACTTGGGACTAGTCCAATTTTTTCCAGCAAGTAGGACTGCCAACATGCTGACAGTCCTAGGACTGCCAATTTGTTGGCAGTCCTCGGAGAAGAAGAAGAAGCAGCAGCAGCAGCAGATGCGAAGGCCTCGTCATCGCCTTGGAGAGTCGCCCCGCCGTCGAGGAACTCGTCGTCGCCGCGTTCCTCGTCGGCGCCACCCTCGTCACCCTCCTCTCCGACGCCGCCTCCGACCTACAACCGCCCCAAGCAGCCAGCCGACCACACCGAGCCGGTGCCGACCTCTCCTCCGTCGAGTGCGTCCACCTCTCCGTCGCCGACCACACCGACCATCTCTCCTCCGTCGCCGACCACCTCTCCTCCGTCGTCGACTACCTCCAGCGTATCTATCTCTCGCGCCGTCGTGTGAACCCCAACCCAACGGCTGCGGCGAGTCTCGGCTCTGCCAGCGCCGCTCCACTCTGCCGGCGAGAGAAAAATCCTAATGGAGGAAGGAGGAGAAGGAGGAGGAAGGAGGAGAGAGAAAAATCCTAATATTGGGCTGTCCCCAAGTAATTTTCGGGACGTCCCCAGTAAAAGTTCCTCAAACCTGGACTGTCCCCTAGTAAGTAATAGCCCCTAGTAATAGTGGGGGTGCCCTTAGAAAAAGTCTACATTAAGAACGTTTGTTTACAATGACACACATGGAAGATCAATGCAGTAAAAAAAAAAAAAAAAAAAAAAAATGCCGGAGAACACTCCAAACAAAGTGACTGGTACAAGTTTTGTCACTCGAGGAACTTGTCGAACCAATCGCTTGCTTCTTTCACCATGGATGCAGTCATTTCATGTCCAACTCCATCATAAGCAATCATCTGAAACATTGTCAAGATAGAAGGTTTACATAATTGATTGCAAGATTACGAGAACCGATTATAAGGAAGCTACCACCACGGGGTGGGGTCTAGAGGGAACACTAGTAAGGGAGGGAAGGACTTGACGTGGATCTGAAACCTAGCTTGGACAAAATTAAAAATGGATAAAAATGGGAGGGTTTTTTGGTGTAGTAGCCCAAGACGTCCAAGTCAGGGATGGTCATTAATAACTTATCTTCTCATGAAAAAAAAAATATAAGAGAGGCATTGGCAAACTTGCACATGATGGTATTATACGAAAAGAAACAGGAATGAGTGCCTCCAACCTTACATATATACAACAATTATTACTACTTCGCTATACCATGGTATCCGTATTGTGCAGCGCCTCTATAGGAACAACAATATGGGGTACTTGGACCAAAAAACCATGGCCAGGACTGTATTTGGTAGGAATGATGGAAAAGTGAAAGGAATGAAAAACCAAAGAGAGAACAATTTACATTCGTATGGAAAGGAAATACTGTTTCCTTCATTTGTGTTTGGTATGGAAAGAAAATCAGAAGAAAAATAAAAATATAGATTTACCAATTATATCCTCAACTAACAATATTTATTACCATTTGACTTTATTGATCTATTTTAGAATAATATAATTCTTATATGGTATACAAAAGTGATGTCAAATGATAGGAACAACACATACCTTGAACTTCTCAGGACAATCAGCCTCTTTATAAACCTCGGCTGCTCTTGAGATAGGAGTATCTAAACCAGCAATAGGGCAGCGTGGATCTTCAGAACCTAACATGTTCAAGGAAGATATACAGTGATATCTGATATGGATAACTGGATAAGGCTCAAAGTTGCCAGTGACAAGGACAGGTACAACATCAGAAAGTTTGCATATTTCAGAACAGTATTCTATTAAGTTCTCATTCCAGGTATAGGAAGAAATAACATTTTCTCATGTGATCTTAAGGCTAAGACCCAAACCCATCCACGCACACACTTCTCATTGTAACATTGACAACAACCAATGCACATACACATGCGCGGACAAAGATACAGTCCTTAGGGGGAATGTCCGCTCAGTGTAATGTTAGTACAGAGGCACAATTTTCGATGGAAAATTCTGAAACAGAAACAATTGTAAAGACAACGTTTCAAATGCAACACCTTAAAGAAGATGTGCAACAGAGATCCTGGAGGATTCTGAATTACGAGGATCTAAAAAGATTCTACGTAATACACAAAAAATCTAAAGAGACTTTTGTGCAAGCGACTATCGGCAGTAGAGCTTCTAAAAAGAAGTTACTGTAAAAGGCAACAGCAGCGATGACAGGCGAGAATGAGATGCTGGGGTGAGTGAATCACCGTTGCTCAAAGCTTTATTCGCCCCACACGAGCACGAACAGCTTCCAGGAACCAGCAAGTTCACGAAGAACTTCTGGAACGCTCGTAAGTCAAAATTTGAGACTTGAACGGGCTTCCTGGACTTAACAGACTCCCTCAACTCTCTTCTTAGTGCATCTTTCAAAGGAGGCCAAGGGGCTCTATTTATAGAGTGGAGTTGAGACTTCACCTCTTCTCCTATCCGATGTGGGACTAAAATACCAATACTCAAAAATAGAGTTTGATATTTTAGATCATCCCACAATCAGCATAGAAGTGTGCCAGTCCACGCCTACCCCCCGAACACTCCCGTGCATGCACGAGACATCCTGGAGTCCGTGTCCGAGTCCGAGTCCGCACAACAAAAATTAACTTGCATCCTTGTTGGATTTAATCCTTTTTCCTTCTAGGAAAATACTTTCACATGGCACAAACTTGTGCCCCACTACACCTCATGTGCACACCTCAACACAAGCAATGCATTATATTGAGATACTCACCATTTGGTGTAGCCGATGTGGGACTATCTTTTCTAGTCCAAAGGCAAAAACACCAACAATCCCCCACATATCTCAATATATGGGTTGAGCGTTCCCCACAGTGACTGCCCATCATGCATTAGGAGAGATGTCGCTACGACTTGAATCTTCCCGCATAGGTTAAATAACAGTATGATACAAGAATGGACTAAGCCTTGAATTCTGTACCATAACTGCAATTCTTCCTACTCACATAATGACATCAACTGTGCTTCTGGCTGTACATTGAAGGTCCTGTGCCAGCCTGATTTCAGTGTATAATTTTGGGCGTCTACAAGTTTACCCTCAAGAGACGGCCTGATATCTCTTTCCATACACTATAGGTGAGTTCTTTATTAAAGAGATATGGTATGAAGCCTTGCGCTTCCTTGAGGTGCTACGCCGCTATGACATGGCCTGAAGCCGAGGCATTATCCCTACCTAGGAACCTCATCGTAGTGTCATACTACGGTAGCATGAGGTCACAAGCCTCTTTGTAGTGCCAAACTACCCAGCATAAAGCCTTGTGCTTCCGTGCGGTGTTACGCCGCTATGACATGGCTCGCAAAGTCGAGCCTTTACCCTACCTGGTACCTCTTCGTGGTGTCATGCCACTGTAACATGAGGACATCGTCCTCTTTATAGTACTGTCTACAACTCTTTAATTACGTCATACAACATTAGGCTACCTGCCTATTTGCGGTGCTACGCCGCTGTGACTTGGCTTGCAAAGCCGAGGCATTACCCCTACCTGGGAACCTCATGGTGGAGTCACCCCACTGTAGCATGGAGTTTCACTCCTTGTAGTGCTGCTCTACCGTGCTTCCTGTAAAGCACACCAGGCATTCACTCTGCCTGAGAACTCATTAAGGCGTTTAAGCCAACCTTCCACAGGATCAGTTTTTTTTTTTTGCAGAAAAAATACATAGTAGACAACAGTGGTTATGGGTCCGTATCCCTTCCATGTTCCAGAGAACAAGTACCCACTGCTACCTGATAGTTTCCCAGTCAGTGATCCTCCTTTGAACCAAAAGTTAGATGCCTAGTAGATTTCTCTTTGAACTAATAGCATAAAATTTTATGGTAGGATTACAAAGACACTATCAGAATGCCTTCAAGCCCATTTTACAAGCTGTGTCATCGACCAACTGGCGCTTGAGGCCTTTCGTGAACGGATCTGCCAGGTTCTTCTGACTCCGAACATCAATCACTGCAATTACACCTCTTTTGATAAGATCGTGTACTGCCCTGTGCTTCAACCGCACAGTCCTCTTCTTCCCGTTGAAGAGGTCATTTGATGCCACTGCTGCTGCCGCCTGGTTGTCACAGTATATCGATATTGCCGGTATCTGAGCCCCAACCATCGGAAGATCATACATGAGCTCCCGAAGCCACTCTGCTTCATCTGCAGCAGCATCCAATACAAAGAATTCAGATTCCATGGAGGAGCGAGATAACATAGTCTGCTTCTTCGACTTCCACGATATAGCAGCTCCGCCCATGGCGAATACGAATCCACCTGTAGAATACTCGCTCTCCATATCTGAACACCAGCTAGCATCACTGAAGCCTTCCACTACTGACGGATCTCCGCTGTAGAAAAATGCATATGTCTGAGTTTTCTTGAGATATCTCATAACACGCTACACAGCTTTCCAGTGCTCAACGCCTGGATTGCTAGTGAACCGACTCAGCATTCCCACGGCAAAAGCTATGTCAGGTCTTGTGGCAGTAGTAGCGTACATCAAGCTTCCGATGACGCTAGCGTACTCCAACTACCTGACGCTTTCCCTCGAATTTGGCTCCAGCTTCTGATCACTCCGGTACGGTGTATCAATAATAGGAAGATCTTGATACCCGTAGCGAGTGAGCATCTTCTCAATATAATGAGATTGTGACAGCGCTATTCCAGTGCCTGTCCGGATGATCTTGAGCCCCAAGATTACGTCGGCATCCCCCAGGTCCTTCATACTGAACTTGGTCGAGAGGAATTTCTTTGTCTCTGTGACGCAGCTTAAATCCGTACCTAGGATTAGCATGTCGTCCACGTAAAGACATACGATTACTCCTCTTCCGTCAGCAAACTTCGTATAGACACACTTGTCTGTTTCACTGACCCTGTAGCCATTTGACCTTATCACCTTGTCAAACTTCTCGTGCCACATTTTGGGAGCTTGTTTCAAACCATACAGAGACTTCATCAACTTGCAGACTTTGTCTTCCAGACCTCTGACAACAAAACCTTCTGGTTGTTGCATGTAGATCTCTTCGGTCAGCTCGCCATTAAGGAATGCCGTTTTCACATCCATCTGATGTATTACCAGCTTGTGTATTGCTGCTAGAGCAATTAACAATCTGATGGTTGTCATCCGAGCTACTGGAGCATAAGTGTCAAAGTAGTCGATCCCCTGCTTCTGAGCAAACCCCTTGGCCACTAGCCTGGCCTTGAACTTGTCAATGGTTCCATCTGCTTTCATCTTCTTCTTGAAGATCCATTTGCATCCGATGGGTCTTGCTCCTTCTGGCAGGTCAACCAATACCTATGTGTTGTTGGAGGTGATTGAGTCAATCTCGTTGTCTATCGCCTCCTTCCAGAATACAGCATCTCTGGTCTTCATCGCCTCATCATAGATAAGCGGATCTGCTTCCATATGATAGGTGACGAAGTCATCTCCGAAGTCTTTCGGTCTCCTCGTTCGCTTAGTTGACGGCTCAGCGAGTTCTGGTTCAGCTGGTGTCTCCTTGACGACAGCTTCATCTTGGACTACTGGTTCATCAAAGACTTCTGTCTGCTTTGTACCCTCATCATTCTCCGGAAGATCCGCGAGAACAATATTCTTGTGTTTTGCAAACTTGTCTTCAAAGTATTCAGCATCGCGAGATTCGATGATATGGTTTGACTCGATATCAAGGAATCTCCGAGCATCACTCTTCTCGGCATACCCCAAGAAGATCGCCTTCGTAGTCCTTGTCCCCAGCTTCTGAATCTTCAGATCCGGGAGTTTCACATAAGCCAGACACCCCCACACTCGAATGACATTCAAGTTAGGTCTGACTTTGAACCAGAGTTCATGAGGAGTTATGTCGGAAGTTGCATATGGCACTCTGTTCAGAATGAACGTTGCCGTTAGTGCAGCTTCTCCCCAGTAGCACTTTGGAAGACCCGCAGTCAACAGCATGGAGTTCATCATCTCTGTCAACGTTCTGTTCTTCCTTTCTGCTACTCCCTTGGATTGAGGAGAATACGGAGCCGTTGTCTCATTGATGATTCCATGTTCTTTGCAGAATGATAAGAATTCATGAGACCGATACTCCCCGCCTCGATCACTCCTTAACCTCTTGAGTTGTTGTCCAGTTAGCCGCTCAGCCTCGGCCCTGAACTCCTTGAACTTCTCGAATGCTTCGTCTTTAGACTTGAGCAAGTAGACGAAAGCATATTTTGAGAAGTCATCGATGAAAGTAATGAAATACTTCATCCCGGCCTTTGTAGAGAATTGTTTGAAGTCACAGATATCTGAGTGAACCAACTCCAGAAGATCTGTGCTTCGATGGACCCTGTGAAAGGGTTTCCTTGTAATCTTCGTCTGAGCACATACTTCGCATTTCTCTACCTTACCCACACACTTGGAGATAAATCCTAGACTAGACATTCTGTAAATCCTTTTACAATGAACATGTCCTAGCCTATTATGCCACAACTCAAGAGAATAATCAGAAAAAGTGATTGCATTTATATTATCATGCTGGATTACAACAAGCTGAATCTTGTACATTCCTTCAGTTTGGAAAGCTTTTCCGAAGAATGTGCCCTTCTTGGACATCACCAACTGGCCAGCATTGATGTCCATCCTCAAGCCTGCGTTGCAGAGCAGACTTCCAGAAATCAGGTTCTTAGCAATTACTGGAACATGCTTCACACCTTGAAACGTCAGAGTGTTCTCCGATGTGAGTTTCAGCTCCACCGTCCCGATCCCCAGTACTTCAGCTTGTGCCTGGTTTGCCATTATGACCTTCTCTGAAGTTGGCTCATAAGAGACGAACCAGTCCTTATCTGAACAGACATGGCAGGTCGCACCAGTGTCTATCCACCAGTCCAAGTCAGCCCCCACAGTTGCAACCTGTGCTATCATGGCAACTAGATTAGTAATCATAGAAACCTTACTAGGCTCACCTTGTTCTTTGGGCTTGGACTTGCATTCGGATTTGTAGTGGCCCATCTTGCCACAATAGAAGCAAGTCACATGGGACTTGGACTTCTGCTGCTTGAAAGCAGGACCCTTCACTTTCAGATTCGTGAAGTCCTTCATTTTGCGATGAGAAGCAGCCTGCTTCCCCTGGTACTCTCTGGTTTGGACCAGATTTGCCTTCGCCAGTTGTTTAGACAGAGTATCCATCTTCTGTTGAAAGCGCATCTCGTCCTCAACATGGATCTCTTGCAAGAAATCTTCCAAGCTAATTTCCATCTTCTTTCGATGCATCCTTGCATAGAAGTTGCTCCATTCTGTAGGAAGTTTCGCGACGATCCCTCCAACGACAAACTTGTCGACGAGGGGCATGTTCTCGTCTTCTAGTTTCTGACGCAACTTCAGAAACTCCTTCACTTGGGGCAGCATTGCCTTCTCGTCTTCGAAGGTCCACTTGTGGTATTTTTCTACCATGAAGATTTTGGACCGGTTCTCGTCATCTTCATAGAGCTTTCCCAAGGAGTCTCATATCTCTTTGGCAGATGTCTTCTTGGAGTAGGACTCTACCAGAGAGTCTTCCATGGAATTGAGTATCAGTAGTTTGTATATACTGTTTTCTCTCTTCCACTTCGCTTGCTTGGTCGTAGTAGCGGCCACAGCCGCAGCAGATCCAGTGGTTGGAACGATCGGTTCTTCTTCTGACAGCACGTGATCAACATTCACGAGTTGAAGATTTAAAGTTACCTTTCGTCTCCATATCTGGAAGTGTTCGCCATCGAATTTCTCTAACTTGTTAAAGCCGGTATCGATGAGCGAAGCACGAGAATTATCCATCTTCTCAATAAAGCTTTGAGATTGTTAGTACAGAGGCACAATTTTCGATGGAAAATTCTGAAACAGAAACAATTGTAAAGACAACGTTTCAAATGCAACACCTTAAAGAAGATGTGCAACAGAGATCCTGGAGGATTCTGAATTACGAGGATCTAAAAAGATTCTACATAATACACAAAAAATCTAAAGAGACTTTTGTGCAAGCGACTATCGGCAGTAGAGCTTCTAAAAAGAAGTTACTGTAAAAGGCAACAGCAGCGATGACAGGCGAGAATGAGATGCTGGGGTGAGTGAACCACCGTTGCTCAAAGCTTTATTCGCCCCACACGAGCACGAACAGCTTCCAGGAACCAGCAAGTTCACGAAGAACTTCTGGAACG
Organism: Iris pallida; assembly: GCA_029216955.1. Classification (NCBI taxonomy): domain Eukaryota; kingdom Viridiplantae; phylum Streptophyta; class Magnoliopsida; order Asparagales; family Iridaceae; genus Iris; species Iris pallida. Next base: position 3,911,278 of record JANAVB010002397.1, read on the forward strand.
CTCGTAAGTCAAAATTTGAGACTTGAACGGGCTTCCTGGACTTAACAGACTCCCTCAACTCTCTTCTTGGTGCATCTTTCAAAGGAGGCCAAGGGGCTCTATTTATAGAGTGGAGTTGAGACTTCACCTCTTCTCCTATCCGATGTGGGACTAAAATACCAATACTCAAAAATAGAGTTTGATATTTTAGATCATCCCACAATCAGCATAGAAGTGTGCCAGTCCACGCCTACCCCCCAAACACTCCCGTGCATGCACGAGACATCCTGGAGTTCGTGTCCAAGTCCGAGTCCGCACAACAAAAATTAACTTGCATCCTTGTTGGATTTAATCCTTTTTCCTTCTAGGAAAATACTTCCACATGGCACAAACTTGTGCCCCACTACACCTCATGTGCACACCTCAACACAAGCAATGCATTATATTGAGATACTCATCATTTGGTGTAGCCGATGTGGGACTATCTTTTCTAGTCCAAAGGCAAAAACACCAACATGTAACACTGATGACAACTATCTAAACTGATGGAATACAGTGTTAATTTGTGTCCTGCATCCCAAAGATGGGTTCTAAGGATATGAGAATCCAGTCCCACATGGAAATCTAGCAGTTCATAAGAATGTCAACACTACTAGTCTAAGCCATCCCCAGCCCAGTATCAGTCTCACTGACCAACATCCTAAATTGGTCGTCTACAACATTCCATGCATAGAAAAGAACAGTTGTGCTTGCAATGTAGTGAAAGCGCAAAATTTTTTTGACTATCTAGTAGACGTTTTAGAATTTTAGAATATAGATCCACTGATTCTATAAACTAAAATTTCCTTCCGATGCCATAAAGTTGGTGTATAATATACCGTTTAAAATGAGCTGAGGGTGCGGTGCAATGCATGGGACTGTATGCGGTGTCAAATAGTGAGCAATTCTATCCCAGACCTGGCATGATGAAGTGAAAGAGAATGAATAGATTAATTGATTGCCAAACATGAAATGACGAATAAAATCCATAGGCGTAGAACAACTTAATGAACTTGAGCTGTGATCAAAATTAGACCAACCTTTTCCACTTCTTTATCAATTTCCTTCTTGCCTAAGTCAATCCTTGCTTCTGCACAACAAGTAAAGAATTGAACATAACTTCATGCTCTCAGATGTTGCAGGTCTTGAGATGTAGGGTGTGATAGCTCTTGGTTCGTCGATAATGAATACTGCATTAAGATCAGAGGTGGGTTCGGTTGCACCAAATACAATAAAAAGAAACATTCATGACAACTGATCTACAGCTTATAATTTAATTAAAATATATATGATTTCCATTATATCCTAAGAAAACAATGAATTGTGGATGCTAAACCATGACTCCGAAAGGGGGAATGAACGTGATATTCTTCGATCAGACTCCTTAGTTAAAAATATAAATGAAATTACTCAAATTAAAGGTGCATATCCTTAAAATATATCCGAAAACTATTATCCTCAATAAGCTGAGGTTGTATCCATTACAGCTGCAGGGATATGTTGCTATTTTAAGTAACATAATATTTCTACAACCATTTTAGCCTTCACATTTTGGTAGCTCCTCCTTTATACATGTGCCTAACTGCATGATCAACAAGGGATCCTCCCTGCACCAAGCAGCCTTCAGGTTTTAATAGCACATGCCCCTTTTGCCCTAGTTTCCAGGGCCAATAATTGGCACTCATAGCTGAAGTCATATGGATGGTGAAAGGCAAAAATGATGATGATTTTAGAACAACAATCATCAGCAATATAATCACACTATCACAGACGCCAGTTGTCAACAGTGAAACTAATGCAGCGCATGCTTATTCATTGCAGAATCCCCAAAAAAACAAACATTGATAATGCTTGCACAAACCTTCAAATATAATTTTTATGCTATCAACTCTGTCCTGCCACTTGTCATTATCTAAGGCCCATAGAAACCCCTACAACACACAAAAGGGTTGGAAATGTCTGATCCATTAACAAGTTAGCATAAGAAATCCAATTTAATCAGCTCACCTGAACCCCAATAATTGGAACCACTACAGCATAACGGGTATCAGCTGCTGCAGCAAGCCATGCATGCATGCATACCTACATCAACAAACTTCCATATGAGATCCATACGCTAAGAGCCCTTGATGGATTAAATTCACCTATTATTATTTTGTTTAGCCAACCTCCAAGCGATTCACCAGTAATGCCTATTCTAGCAGGATCAATGTCCTCCCTTTGCACAAGATAGTCTCCCAATTTTAGTAAGTCCCACACCTGTCAATCCACCTACTGTTAATTCCAGTTGAAAACAAAGTCGTAATAAAATTTTAATGAGGCGTGCTACCAGAGTATAACTTGATCATGAATGGTATGTTTTATACATAATATTGATAGGAAAAAAATATTACTGTATCAAATATGAATGGCATTGTATCACCATTTTTCCAAGCCGAAACCAGAGCCTATTATGAAGACAAAATATCAGGTCCAAGTAATTTAATCAATGAGATGAAAAGCAAGAATACGCATTGCTACATAATTAGTGAAAAATTGAATATATTTGTTTGATTGTCCCTTAGGGAAAAAATATATAGGGATACTTGATTACGTCTAGGTATGTGGTCTTGTTTCTGGCCCTTTCACCATGGTAGCGAGAATCAACAGCGATGGCTATATAAACTTGCTATAAGATGTGCAAGATTGCAATAAAACTGATGTACTACTAGCACAAATGACTGAGGCTACTGAGATTATTCTACCTCAAGTAATGGATGCAACCATTCCTTGAACCTATAAGAGCTATGCAAAAAGACAATAGCCGGCCGTCTTTCTTGAGTAGTTCCTTAATGCTCAAAATCAGGAGTGGCAGACGCCCTTGCTCACCTGCCTACAAAAGGAAATTGAAGTAATAATACCTTGAACAAATGATCAATTTGTTTTAAATTTAACAGAAAATTTCACCTAACGGGAAATAGATTGGTATATTTGTGTAGAACAGGAAAAGTTTGGAGAATTTGTTGGTAGAGGGATAGGGCGCTAGTTTCACTGGCGCCGAAAAACAAAATTTAAAGAATAGGTTTGTGCAGTGTGACTGGCGCCGACTTTTAAAAAATATTATAAAAAAAAGCTTGGCGCCAGTGTGACAGAGCAACTGGCGCCGAACATTAAAAAAAATGATGTTGGCGCCAGTCACACTAGCGCCAGGTTTGTTGGGTGTTGGGGGGGGGGGGGGGGGGGGTTTGCTGGGTTAGTTTATATATTTTATTTTTTCTTGGGGATGATTTTTGGCGTCAGTGCTACTGGCGCCGGTCATTTAAAAATAAAAAAATTGTTCAACGTTCGGATTGTAACGTTCTGATTGCAACGTTCGTTTTTTCGACCGTTGGATAGTGTTCTTTAAATAGAGGATAGCATATCTCTCACTCAAACCAAACTAGAAACACTCTTTCAAACCAGACGTTCTTACTCTTTTCATTCTCATAACCAGAAGCACTTCTTCTTCCGCTTATTGTTCTTCTCTTCCGCAAAAACTCTTCTTCTTCTTATTCTTATTGTTCTTCTACTTCTTCTGCTAATTCTTCTTCTACTTCTTCTTCTACTTCTTCTTATGCATGTTTCTTCCTCTTCTTACAACTCCCCTCTTATACCAAAAGCACTCACTCCCGTCCAAACCTATTCCCTTATTATCACATTTTTTCTCTTTTTTCTCACCCTCAATCAAATCATCCTCCCTATCAATCAAATCACCCAAAGCACACACATTTTTTTTTTCTCTTTTTACTATGGGACAAAACATTCATATTCATGGACAAAACAACACCCGACTCCCAACCCCCCTCCCCTCCCCCCTTCCTACTGGGGCCAAAAATTATTCTCCAACGCCACCAGCACACCACCCCAGAAGAAAGGGGAAAAAAAAAACCAAACCCGCACCCCCTACCTCCCCCCCCCCCCCCCCCCCCCGACCCGGCGTCAGTCACACTGGCGCCAAGTGCATATTAAAAAAAATCGGCGCCAGTGGAACTGGCACCAGGTGTAATTTAAAAAAAAAAGTCAGGCCAGTGGAACTGGCGGCAATTTTTTTTAATATTTCGGTGCCAGTGTCACTGGCGCCAAGCAATTTTTTTTATTTTTTTTTTAATGTTTGGCGCCAGTGAAACTGGCGCCAGATCCCTACTTTTACAATAACACGAAACTTTTCCTGTCCAGCACAAATACTCCAAAAATTACATCCGAGACCTCCGCTATGAGGTTCCCGAAACTAATGGCCTCTCATAGCCATCAGTCTATCAGCTGCAATGTATGTTAATTGAGGTGCAATAACCAAACATAGAAGAAAGAGCAGGATAAATCCCAACCAAAGCAACCTGGCTGAACTTATATGCTATGAACGTTTGATATTAATGGTTGCCTCCTGCATCAAGCCACTGGTGTCAGAAATTGCAAATGATCAAACTAAAGGCTAGATGTTTGCATAAGTTCAATTTCTTCCCTGAATGAGAGCAGGGCCGGCCCAGGGATAAGCCGAACAAGATTTCGGACTTGGGCAACCCCTTTTGCTTAGGGCAACCCATAGGCTCAGTGTGACCCTACAAGAGGTCATCCAGAATCCAATCGACCGACAATAAGGGTTAAGAGACAACCAAAATTAGCTCCAGATAGGACAACCCAACCCCCGGGCCGGCCCTGAATGAGATGGAAATCATGTCCATTAATTTCCATCTCATATAGAGAAAACTATATATTGCCAGCCTATATATTCCAATTATCAAGTTTATGTCACTGAATCTAGTGGACTAATTAGTAGACAACAAATTATTCGAAAGATTTGACACCACTTTGCTGATCGAACGCGTGAGCCATAAATAACTTGTTGCACGAGCTGTAAACCATTCACCACACTGATAATGCATATCCGAGTTGAAAGCTCACAAAACATTCTATTGTAATGTTCTATACCTTCCACAGATAGCCTAAGGTTGCGTTGGCATGTTCCAGAGAAAACGAGGGATCCGAAAGGAAACAGAAACTAATTGTTACGATACCAAATTTGACACCGAAGGATTTTCTACGAGTTGTTACTGTTTTTGCGCTACTCCTAGATTTCTAACATAAGCGTTCTTCGCTGTACCGATTTAATTCGGACATGTACATATTCTATGCTTTTTGGAGTGTCTTTGTCGTGTCCCAATGTGTCTGACACGATGCTACACCGATTTTTGAAGTGTCCGTGCTTCTTAGAGACTAGATAGTGGAACGAACATATTCGTATTAGTCCGATCGTCTGCATAAAGATCTCAGCTTTAAGAACAAAATAACCAACCTCTGTGATCAAGTACAAGTTCTCTTCAACCAGTCTCTCCTTGAAATTATCGACATGTTCCTTGGGACAAGACTCCATAACCTGCAAAATTAACCAGTATATATATATATATATATATATATATATATATATATATATATATATATATATATAATCTCAAAATGCAAAATAAGAACTTTGTCAACGCCAACCAAATTTCAACGAGTCAAACCTCTGCTGATCCCAACGGACCGTCACTCTGAAATATCGGATCCTTCACCGGCTCCGCGACCTCAACAACAAGAGGAACTAGAAGAAGAAAGGAGAATTCTTGGTCAAAGTGACGAATTCGAACCAAAAAATGGAAAGAAAACCCTAACCGGAGAGATTGGGGACCTTGGAGACATCGCCGGCGGCTGAGGAGGACTTCAAGGAACTCCGACCGGAGCTTGGCGGCATCGCCGGCAGCATCTTTCATCTCTCGGCGGACGAGGAGGACGCAGCTCCGACTCGTGCTGCTCCCGCGTCCGAAGCGGCAATATTTATAGGCGACGCAGGCCACGTGGGCCCACGTGACTGTTGCTGCCATGAAAATGGGTAGTGAAACAACTGCAACGGATGTTACGGAGTCGCTTTATTAATCACAAATGGATTTTCTTGTTTCTTATTCTATTTAGAAATTAATCTTTTTTTTTAAGCATTTTGGGATACTAATAATAATAACTAGCGGCCGGACACGTTGTGTGTGCAATTCATTTTTATATTTTAACAAATTATGTAAAATATGCACACATAATATATGTGTGGCACTTTTTTTAATTTTGTTAAAAAATATTGATACATAGATATTTAATTTGAAATTCAATCTCGTGAAAAAAAAAAGAATATCTTTTAGCCAAAACAAACTGAAATGTTATGTTATTTAAATTCTATTTTTTTCAATTCAAAATATAATATTTAGATTAACCTTAGTCAAGCGTTAAATTTATAAATTAAAATATATATAATATTTAAATTTTAATTCAGTTGGTCGTCATATTGGAATTTGCTCCATAAAGTTGTTTTCAAGGGTGATAAGTCAGATAGTATCAAATCTTGTACTTAAATTTCGAATTTCTAGATAGGCTAGAATTGACAGGATTTATTAATTTTAATAATTTTTTTAGATTACCTTGATAAGATTTGGATATTAATCTAGATTACAATAGGAAATTATGAAAATATTTGAATATAATCTATTTTTTAACTCTTAAAAGTTATGTTTAAATCCTGCTAGAGCTATTTATGTTTAAATCCTACTATGACTTGACACTTTAATTAAATGTTAAATGAGAAGATATTGTCATATTTGAATAATAATCTCCACATATATATTTGAAAAAAAAGATTTGATATTATCATATTTGAATTATATATTATTATAGATAATAACAAAAGTAAAATATTATTATTTATGGATTCGGATTTTAGTAAAAAAATATGAAATGATTAGTTAACACAATTCAAATGTTTATTTGTATTTATTTTATTAACATCCGTCCTTCCACCAAATACAATTACTACTTTAATTTCAGATAATTTAATCAAAATATCCATGGTATTTGGATTATATGATAGTATAGATGAATAGGAAACAAATCCTAGACCTTTTTCTTATTATATCTTATTCTATTTAAATCAGTGCCAAGATAATTAATTCAAATAGTTTAAATTAGTGCCAAAATAATTAATCATTTTGAAATTTAACATTAATATCATTTATTTAAATAAATGATATACAAATTTGATGATTTTCATGGCATACTTCATGACAATTATTAAAATAACAATTTTTATGGCAATCTTCGTGCAAATTAATAATTAATAAAATATCAAGCATCCGATGATGTTATCTCAAGGCAATGGTAATAAACATGATACATAAATATCTTTGTAGGAGCGATTTGCCATCGCCATCCTGAAGCTTTGAGTTGAGGACACCGGATCTCTCTGTCTTATCGTTCATCTTCTTTATTCTTGATGTTTCGAAACTTGAATTGGAGAAAGAGAGAATAGAAGAGAAAGAGAGAAACAGAAAGTTAGTGCACATAAAACAACTAATTAGAGAAAGAGAGAAACAAAAGGTTAGTGCACGGAGAAGAGATTTTAAGGTTCTAGAGGGTGGGTTAGTTTTAGATAATGGGTGTGTAAATGACGTTATTATCCCTACATAATTATTATTTTAGATAGAAAAGTATATAAGCAAAATAATTGTTCATACCTCTCCTATTTGGATTATATTATAGTATAGATAATAAAAGTCAATGACCCCTAATCTAGTGGTAGTGGTGAGACATGCGGTCCAAGTGATCAGGATATCGATCTCCAGTGAGAGCGTTCCGACCAGAGCCGGCCCAGGGGTGAGCCTGACAAGCCCCTGGGCTTGGGCAACCCCCCGGGCCTGGGCAACCACCTGGACTTAGAGCAATTGTTCTCAAAAAAAAAAATTCCTTCATCCACATCAGCCTTGGACCTATTCCAATTTCTATATTTCCAGACGGCCGCACCTCTCCGCCAAATCGCCAAAAGTCCAATTTCTACCTTTCTTTTATCTGTCCTCATGCACTCGGAAGAAGCAAAGAAATCAATATATTCAGTCTAAAAAAACATTACTTTGCTTTCGAATGCAAAGTGTCTAAGGAGCTGTCCAGTGGGTTCTTCCTGCTTCATACTTGGATGTTAAGAGCAATGATTATGGAGGTTGGTGATAAAGTATTTCATTTTTAAATATTACGATTTTTTGACAAGTGAGTTGTTAGATGCTAGATTTTTTTATTGTTTTCTTCCACTGATATCTTAGCACTATTAGGCTTTTTTTGCATTACATGATACTTCACTGGAACACAATATTGGCAAATCTAGCTTGTCTTGCTTATCATAAGACAATATTAATAAAATGTATTATTATTTTAATAAAGTTTAAGGGCAACCAAAATTATTTTTGGCTAGGGCAACCCAATCCGCTGGGCCGGCCCTGGTTCCGACACACACACACACACACACATATATATATATATATATATATATATATATATATATATATATAATTTTTTTACACACACACACACACACACACACACACACATATATATATATATATATATATATATATATATATATATATATATATATATATATATATATAATTTTTTTACACACACACACACACACACACACACACACACATATATATATATATATATATATGAAAAATGACCTCACCTCTAGCCTAGTGGTTAAGAGAGATGCATACACTACTAAAATCTGCTTAATTGGCGACGTAAATTTAGCGACGTTAGCAAAAACGTCGCTAAATTGTGTACATTAGCGACGTATAATTGAAACGTCGGTAACCGTCGCTACTAGCGACGCAAATAGCGACGTGACAACGACGTATATTAGTTACGTGAGCTAGTCGTCGCCAAACGTCGTTATAACGTCACTAATTGCGACTTATTTGGCGACGTTAATAATAACGTTGCGAAATTCTAACTAAATTAAATTCTCCCCCCCATTCATTTTCCTCCATCATTTTACTCTCTCACTCTCTTCCTCCGGCGCTCTCGCTCTCACTCTCTGTCACGCCCCAGAACCAGAATACTAGAGAGCGGGAGCGTACATAGCCAGCTACGTATATTGAAACAGAATACATCTCAACTATACGGTCACGGCTGTCTAGATATGAGGGTTTACTACAAGCCAGCAGTCTCTTAAGGTCAAGCCTATTGTCTCAATCTCAAGCAATTAACAGAGTTACAAGATGTTAGAGCATCAAATATATATATAAGGCGTCCCAAATATTACATATCGGATGATCATGAAGCTAGTCGTACAAAATGATAGGACTAGCAAGAGTTCGGTCATACATGATCAACCCTAGGATTTGTTAATCATGTTTACAGCCCATAGACAGACAGTAAGTAAATGTGCATCGAGCTAACAGGTGCTCGTCGGCTAAACGCCTCAAAAGAATAAATTTACATATAAGTGGGTGAAACAAAAAGGGAAAACCCACTCGTAGCCCGGGTTCCGTCTAGTGTTCACCATTGGGCTGGAAGCTTGGTAGATCCTCGGAAGCTGCTCCGAAATCTGGCCACACAAAACCAGCTGGGTCAAACCCCAGAAAGAGCAAGTGCCACAAGGAGGCCACAAATAAGAACAAAAGCCAGCATATCAGAACATAAAGAATAAAAGGAAAGTATAAGTAATAAAAGTACACAGAGCGATAATCGACTAGGGACGTGGAACCATTCCGGGAGCCAGGTTACAATCCTTAAACCAAACAAGGACCGGGATTGTACCCCTTCGCCTGAATAGCTCACTATCTCTACCCATTTATCGTTAGAGATAAGTAAAATAATCATGATCAAGAGTTCCAGGTACAGGGGCTAGACAAGACTTAGACAGAGCTGGACACCATTCATTCACAATCGGCCAAGCAAGTACTACGGCTTACTACTTTAACTAACTAGGGTTATCAAGCCTAATTACTAACAAGATGCAAGTGAGAATTTCTAGTCCCAAGCCCTGCAGACTATCCAGTTATCACTACGCCAAAAAACGCAATTTTCGACTCTTTAGGTTCGCAAATATTGACGGACTATGACAGTAGTTCTATTTTCGACAGACTATATCCGTCAATTTCTATGAAAATCTATTAAAATATTAAAATAGAAGATGGGTGATGGGTCTCTTTTTGCCCAAAATTTTGCCAGATAAACTTGGAGCCAAAACCCCCCTCTCTCTCTTTCTCTTCTCAAATTTTCATCTCCCTCACGTTCTCTATTTCCTTCTCTCACGCGCGGGAAAAGAGTCTTAGGTTCTCTATTTCATCTCACTCATCTGTGGTGAAATAGAGGATGGGTCGATCGGTTCTCTATTTTCATCTCTCTTCTCAGATTTTGCCGCCTACGGTCGAACGAATCCGGCCACAACCCTAGGTAATTTCGTTGTTCATCAAGAGCAAAAGGGGGTTATCTATTTTGATCTCTCTCTTTGATATAATTCACAGTCGTAGATAAGTTCCTCTTCTTCTTCTCTTTCTTCTTCTATTTTTTAATCTGAACTTAGTCAATTTGGTGTTTTATTTGTTCGTGGTTCATGAAACTTTGAATCTAGGTTTTGAATAGGAAAGAAGGTTTTGTTTGGAGCATGCAAGACTGAAGAACTAATTAGAATTCAGGTATTGTTTATTCTTGTTATTTAAGTTATTCTTATTATTTTTTGTTCGCTTCTATTGCTTTTTCGAAATCGATTTTGGTTAAATATGTCATAGATCTGAAAACTCGATTTTTTTATATATTTTGTTATGTCAAGTTGAGAGTTTAAAAGACTCTCAACATCTAAAATACATAACATATCTGTGTACATAAGAAATGGACTTCTGAAGATAGTTTGGAAGAAGAGATGTACTCATGCATGATGCAGACATCATTCTATATTTGATTCCCCAAGTTTTCCTTTTAAAATAGACTAATATTCAAAGAATTCAAGAATCGCCAACATTCTGACAGGTGTTACTTAATAATTCTATTATATAATACACATGGTTCAAACTTCAAACTAAATATTAGGAATTTGAAGTTCAGCTATGAACTGAATATGTTTGCGGTATAAAAATGTAAACTGGATGCATTCTACTTAGCCCAAGTTATTAGCTGAATGCTGCAAGAAGTCCACTTGGTGAGTCACAAGTATGACCGTCTTCTTGCTGAGTGCACCTCTGGCACATTCCTGAAAGAGAACACCAAGTTATTATCATCTTGCTCAAATAAAATCTTTCATTCACAGATCAAGAAGGCGATGGCGCTTTGTAACTCTAATTAATATGATAGAGCAACGACTATAGTGTAACAAACATATAGCAACAACATTGTAGCTATCGGGAAATATTCTGATCTCCATTGGTGATGGTGATCCACGATAGATTTCTAGCTATAATTCATGGATATCAGCAGGTGCACATTAAGCTTGTATGGATTTTATGTGCCATATTAGCCACAAGGAAAGTGAAGTTAGCATATCTAAAGGAAATAAGGTTAAGAGATCCAATTTTGGCTTAACAAAACATAGTATTAGCTTAAAGTCAAGATTCTAATATTGTATACTGATGCATAAGTTTCTTCAAGCAGTATGGAAGAAAGGAAGAGGTTAAAGGTTAAAACATCTTACTTATGCTTTGTTCAAGAACTTTTATTTTAAAGAATAATTTTGGGAAGGTACTTAAATTGAGCCCATAAAATCTTCTAATCACTACCAAATGTATGGTAGGAGTTAAAGTAAACACCTTAGTTACTGTTACTTAAAATCCAACTAGAATCTTTTTCTTCATATGGTTTCTTGTTCAAACATCAGTCAATTGTAAAAGAGAAGTCAACTTTAAGGCTTCCCTTTAAATTTAAAACAAAAAAAGTAGGGACTGTAATAATAAGAAATACTTGAGAACTGAAGAGAAAGATATATATAAAATATATATATATATATATATATATATATATATATATATATATATATATATATATATATATAAAATCAAATTCTTAAGGACGATATTAGTTTATTCAATCTTCTGATACCATTGTTTCCTTAATTTCTTTATTATTCATGTTTTTGTGAATGGGCGAAAGATACAAGGTGTGACTTCTAAAAAGATGACTGCACTTATCCTCATTGATGTTATTGCTAATTAGAGAAACTCAGTAGATGAATACCAGTTAGACTATAGACATAGATCAAAGCATCATGTGACACTTTTGACCAATATTACATTAGTTATCAATATGACTTAAACATGTTCTGTTCTGCTGTTAAGCCGGATACCTTCGTTAACCAACTCACAAAGTCCTGCAATTACCTCTTAAGAGGAACGATACTGAAGGTTAAAGGAACATTTCTGACTGTCCCTGAGCATCAAAATAACTAGGTAAGTATCAGCGAAACTGATAATCGATACTGAAACTCCTGACACCCCCCTTCTTTCACAAACACACACACACCAAAACTGAGTTTTTTATCATGTCTATCCTTCTTATTGCCTCAATTAATGTTGGGCGATCTACCCCACTTGTGGCATCTTTTTTGAGTAATATGCTAGGTTATTACTTGGAAGCAGTGCATTTTACATCTCTACTCCATGTTAGATAGATGATTTCCCCTCAACCCATCATCTTATCCCGGGTATATTCTTAGGTTCATAACAAACTACGCCAAAAGCAGCAGTTTTTGACCCTTTATGTTCGCAAATAACGACTGACCGTGTTAGTAGTTATATTTTCGACGAACCAAATCTGTCAATTTCCACTAAAATCAATTAAACTATTAAATTAAGGACGAATTCTTTTTCCTAAAGTTTTGTTGTTAGACTTGGAGGAGAACGAAATCTGTCAATTTCTCAAATTCTCTCTTCTCAAAGTTTTCCCCAAACTTTCCCGCTGGAGTTGGAGCCTTCCCTAAAAGTTTCTCTATTTTCATCCTCTCTCCTCTCTCTTCTCAACTCTGCGAACTCCAGTAACGAGCTCAGGCCTTCCCTCAAAATCTCGGATCCCTCTAAGTAAGCTATTCTTTTTCTTCATCTTTTATTTCTTTTTGGTTTTGTTTTTCTTCTTCTTCTTCTTCCTTAATCTGATCGACTTGGTGTTCTCCAACTCTGAATCTAGGTTTTGAATAGGAACTAGGGTTTTTCTATTTCCATGGAGAGGGACGAGCTCTAAGTAAGAAGTAAGGCTGAATAATTAATTAGCACTCAGGTATTGTTTAATCTTGTTATTTAATTTTCTATATATTTTTGCTTCTATTATTGTTCCGAAATCGATTTTGATTATAGCTCAGATTTTACAAATTTTGCTATCGTTTATGCTCTGAGTGGTGCTGTTTTCGGCCGAACCATGCATCTCACCATATCTTCAGAAATCCTATTTAATTAGTATGAACCATTGTTTCAGGAACAAGGAGTACTGATCCTTAACTGATTTTGATGTCAGGGTATTGGGAAGCCTAAGGGTTACACAGATTCAAAGAAGAAACCATCTCCTGTTTCCATGGTCAAAAGCCCTTTGAAGCCAGAGGTATTGAACCCTACCTAGCCATTATGATTTGTAATTTTTTAGGAGTATTATCAGTCTTTACTAAATAATTAGGAAGTTTGGTGAAAATGCACAATGTGGTTGTTGAGGAAAGTGATAATAGTTGAGCACAACAGTGAAATATAATAAAGGAATGACAAGGCTAATCTTACAAGTCTCTATATACTGACAACTAAAAGAGTTGTAAGATTTATACTAGGAAGTCTTATTTGTACATCTATCAAAAAGATTGTCTGGTACCTGTATTTTAATTAATGTTTTAGACTTGCAAATATTATCAAATTTAACCCTAACCAAGGAAAAAGGAAGCCTAGGATTAACGACAAATTTGGTTAAATCGTTATTATCGGTGTCATAGTGAAGATTCTTTAAGTGTTTAACTCCTGCACCAAAACTCTTGAGTGTTGGTGATGCTTCATGATTAATATTATTCAACACGCCCTCGCAGGTCGAAGGTCGATTTTATGGGCCAAGAGCTGTATTCATGTTTCTGTTTTTTTCCACTTAAATTAATGTGTGCCAGAGTATTCGAACTTGGGTTGCTGCGATGCCATGTTAAAGTCCATTCCACTTGCATTAAAACTCTAGAGTGCTGGGAGGGTTCAAAATTAATATTAATATTATTCAACACGCCCTCGCAGGTCGAAGGTCAATTATATGGGCCGAGAGATGGATTCACGTTGCAATATTTTTTTTAATCCACTTAAATTAATATGTGCTAGAGTATTCGAACTTGGGTTGTTGTGATGCCATGTTAAAGTCCCTTCCAATTGCATTAAAACTCTAGAGTGTTGGTGAGGTTTCAGGGTTAGTATTAATATTATTCAACAAAGATTATTTTATTTGGTTGGTAATGTTGTGGAAATTATATATTCTTATGCTCTCACTAGAGTTATATGTATATTTGGGTTGAATACTTCTATGATGGGTTAAATCTATTTAAACCCTGTTGAGGACCATGAAGATTTTATTGGTAAAGGATAACAAACACGATGTTCCTTCAATATATAGGAATTTGATAATGGCACTAGCGGCCTGTGTCAGCAAACTGCAGGTCAGAAATCCTTCTGATGACTATGTTATATTGCTAACATGCAGTTCAGCAGCTTGAGAAGCGGCTAAAGGATCAGGTGTCTGAACGATACGCTCTAGAAAGAGCTATGGGATATAGGCCCTCTGTCGCTGATTCTTCATATAATAGTTCTATGCCCAAGGTAGCTCTAGTCCTATATTTTTTCTGAAAATCCTGTCGTAATAAATTTAAGTGATATATGGAGTACACTTTTTGCTTAAAGGATTACTCAGGTTTTATCTGTATTATTACCAAATAATCACTTGACATTGTAGATGTATACCGCTGGACAATTTTTCTTCTTCTTTGAACTACCTATATTTTTGAAAGAAAAATCTTATGGAAGGATAGAAATTTAGCAAGCTCTCTACTAAATTTCTTACGCGACACTTTTAGCTCTGAAACAGCTTTTCGTAGTAACTTTTAGCTTTATGTTGTTTTAGCCGACACAAGAGCTGATACGGGAGGTTGCGGTGTTGGAAGTAGAGGTTACGGCTCTAGAACAGTATCTTCTATCACTCTATCGAAGAGCTATTGACCAGAAACTATGCACATTATCTCCTAATAAATCTGCTATGGACAAAACGGAACAACCAGTATGCTCCCTGCAGCAGGAGCTACTTCACGAAGGCTCGGCTCTTGGTAGCTCATCGAAAAGAAAGAACTCAGCAGTTAATCCAAATCAGACGCCAAAGCCCAGATCACCAGCTATTAAACCAGCAAACAATATTGCTCGAGAAATGCCAACAGGTCCTGGTGTTCACCGATGCCAGTCTGCCCTGTCGCATCGTGCAGTTTACTCATCTAGAATATCGCCTTCAGTAGACGGTGTAGCTAGATCTCTTCATACATGCCATTCCCAACCTTTGAATTTTATTGAGGTAAATGCACTTTTTGGTTTCACTGAACATTTGTTGACAATTCTAATGTAAGTGTAACGAATCGAATCAAACCTTCACGAATGTAGTCTTACGCAGTCGTACTGTATGAGTCTATACCTGATACGTATTCACTGTGTACATAATATGTACACCTAGCAACGACGAGAATACTGATTCTGTTGCATTATGGTTTGCTTTTCTGTCAATCTATGAATAGGAAGCACAGAGTACTACTTCAGGATTCGTTAGCCTAGCGGAATATCTTGGCACGAGTATCGCTGATCACATTCCTGAGACGCCAAATAGGATTTCTGAAGATATGGTGAGAATTATGATGTCAATTTGGTTACATTGGTCAGTTCGTTAGCAGGTTGTAGAGAACTAGCTAGTCTAGGTATCACACGTGTCTTCTCTTCAGGAATTTAGGAAAGGTTTTATAGTTCTGCTAGTGGTTTCATCTGCCATGTGTGTCAGTCACAAATGGGTTCATGGGAATTGGGACATCAATTTCCATATGTGCAGGCAGCAAGCAGTGTAAACTGCAGACCAGTGAGTGACTGAAATCTATGGATATTATTCGGTCTGTGTCGTACAAGTTTCCTAATGTGGTTTCATCTACCAAACATACAATTAGATGGAAAGTAGTCCTACTTTATGTTAGTTTCCTAGTTTCTTTCCATTTGCCAAACAGACCCTTATCTCATGAATTCGCTTGCAGTTGATAATTGGGAGCACTGTAACACCGGTTCACCTTTTGACAAATTGCACCATTTCCTTGTCATATTTAACCTTACCTTTGCAAATCTTTGGGAACATGTAAGCACAGAATTGAAAAGCAGGTGAGCAATGAAATAATGCCATAATTCTCAGTTTCGTGGCAAATAGGCAGGATATCAACGTTATTGTGTTATCCTTATATCCTCGTGATTTTGTTGTTTGAATAGGAGGAACAGATGCTTTGTGTTCTTGGTTCAAATCTGGTACTTCTGAATTAGTTGTGGATTTTTACAGGATAAATTGATATTGAACTCTGAATTGTATGCGCAACTTTCATGATGATGATGAATCCTGTTGAAATATTCACCTGTTTCCTGCATCTTTAACTGGAAAAATGCAAGGGGCTCAATAATTTTGCTAGACCACAAGTATCGGTCCTAGGAATCTATGGATATTATTCGGAAGAATTAGTGGATTTTATGGCTGTGACCAAACAGATTTAGGTGCTATTTAATTATATTGATATACATTTCCTTTCAGCAAGCGTGGTTAAGTATACATTGATACTTGCATCCACTGTACAGTAAAGGGAAGGATCTGATATATAGGCTAGTACCTGTTAAAGGAGTGATACGGGTACTATAGCACTAGGAGGAGAGGGGATTGTATGGATTTGATATAGTAGGGAGCATGACAGATGTAGAGTGGGGTGTATTGCCCACAAGAGTCACTGGATTTGGTCGGCTAAAAAATCACCCAAAACCGGTGTTCATACTGAAACGATAATTTTTTTTACCATCCAAAATATGTTTCTTAAACGATAATTTCTCGAATATTTCTCAATTGTTTATACTAGCATTTAGTATCAGCCTGATGTTTATAAGTTGAGCTGTAATTTTCAGGTCTCCCACCACCACGAGAAAAGAAAGTAAGGTTGTGAACTTTGACATATGCTTTCCGTGTTCATAATTACAAACTTTGCTTCTGTTTACGCATGGTGTTTTTATCTTCTGATCTATGCTATGCTTACTATTTGAGATGAAGGAATAAAGAATTGCATCTTTCTATGTAAATTTCAGTAGTTAATATTGTATTTTTGTGTTTCAATGGTTGTAGGTACCGGGACAATCTGATTTGCCAAAGACATGTTTTCTAAAGGACTTCAAAAGAAAACACATTGCTTTTGGACACTTAAATTCTGATGCACCGCCAAAGGAAGATGTTTATAGTATCATCGTCGATGAAATATTTGACCGCAGTGCATATTTGTTTGAAGGGGATGGAAAGTTTGAAGACATTATGCTTGGAGATATTATCAATTGGCCAAAAGAGTCAGTTCAATTTATTAGGATTTGAATATTAGCATTTAGTTTTTTTTGTAGTGAACTTCGTATGTATTCTGAAATACTACTCCTTTTTCAGTTTGGATGTTATGTGTGAGAACAATTGCAAGTATTTGGATGCTACAAAAACAATTTCTATTTAGTGATATTCAATATCAATTGAGACTTTGAATCAACTGTCAGTTATGTTCATAAGTTATGTTCATTTTGATTGAATGTGTTCATTTCCAATTGTGATTCGTGAATGATTTGTGTTATATTCATTTTGAATCGAGTCTTTTGATTTATATTCAGATTTAATATTTGTGTACTGGTTTACAACAAAAATACGTTTAATTAATTAAAAATACTTTTAGTGAATATTTTGTAGAATTTCGACGGATATCACCTGTCAAAAATAGACAGGTATGTCGAATTGTGTTAAGCGGGATGATTGACAGATGAAGTCCGTCGTTTATTATATGACAGACGAAATCCGTCGTTTTTTCCACCTACGTATCGACGGTAGAAAACCGTCATTTATAGTAAACTACATTTTATTTTTGACGGACCATGTGACGGTCCAAAACCGTCAATAAACACAGTTTTCGACGGTTTTAGTCTGTCGAAAAATGCGAATTCTGACGTTGTGTATCCTTTCGCGGGTTGAGAGTTATAGGTGGGTACATTGCCCGGGAGACAAATGTACCCTTAGGTGACTTAGAGGGTGCAACACATGACAGTATGCTGAAAATGTGCTCTACTCGTCGGCAAGCTACAAGTCCATTAAAGCGCCCAGATAACGAGATTGTCTGTGACTGGGAATTCTCCATGTTCTAGTTTGATCTAAAAATTAGCCTAATCCAATTTAGCGCGAGTCCCTGGCCGTGGTACCCAGGAAGTCACGTCCTAGACATGATGCAAGACAAGACAAGTGGATTGCACAAGCAAGCAAGCAGGAGCACCCACGGTGTCAAGTTGATTATACGAGTCAAGTTACAAGTTACAAGTCAAGTCAGGAGTGCGCCGCCACGGGCCACTATCAAGTTATCAAGATAAATCATGTCAGGGTACTTGTCAGGAGCGCACCACGACGGGCCACTATCATGTCAGGTTGGTCATGTCAGGAGTGCACCACTACGGGTCACTGTCGTGTTATGCTAGTTCTTTGCCATACCAAGCCATGTACAATAGTCATTCCAAACATATTAAGTAAAATCAGTTCATGACAAAAGGCGTAAGGATATAAAATGGGCGTAAAATATCTAAATAAATACCAATATATATAGGACTATAGAAGAGCCAAGCTTAAAGAAATAAACAATTCATCATAGACAAGTAGGTTGTGCAGGGGGGTCAGGGGTTGGGCTGCGCAGGGTATGCACTGCGCATGGAAGAGCTGCGCAAGAGTTGTCTTGCGCAAGGGTTACCTTGCGCAAGGGTAGACTGCGCAGGGGGTCAAGGGGTACAGGATTAAAGGGGCACAGGGGATGCCTTGTGCATCAATTGGATTGCGCAAGGGAGGATTGCGCAAGGGTAGACTGCACAGAGTATGGACTGCGCAATGGTCGAGTGCGCAGGGGTTACCTTGCGCATGGCTGGTTTGCGCATGGCTAGCTTGTGCCCGCGCAATCCAGCGCAGCACAAAGCACTGGCTGAGCCTATGCGCAATCGGCCATGCGCTAAAGAGCACAGGCCGGGGTGCGCAAACGGTCAAGTGCGAAAGAGCACTGGCCGAGAGCCTTCACCAAGGCTGAGATGAACTCCTCAAGAACACCAAAAACTTCAAATCTTCATAACTTAGCCAAATCAAAACCAAATCTAGAGTTTCAAAGTTCTAACTTGAGTAAAATCGAATTCTCTTCCACATGGAAGCATCAAAACATGCAAAAATCGAAGTTTAATAGATCAAAACCAAGGATTTTTGAAAATGGTTAAAACCTAGATCTAGAAGAATGAAAGCTCCAAATCACAAAATGTCAAGTCCTAAAGTTGTTCCCCATGGCCTAATCTAGTTAATGGACAAATAAAAAGTGGTGCCTATTTGATGGCAAGGTGCACTTACCTATGGTGTGGTGTTGTGTGGAAGAAGGAAGAAGAAGTTGTAAGAAATTAATGGAGTTATGGAGGAGAGAGAAAAAGTTGGTAGGTTTTAATGAGGGTGGTTGTGATGGAATGGAGGTGGAGAATAGGCTAAGGTGTTCCACTCATGATGAACCAAACCAAACCAAACCAACTCCACAAAATAAAACCAAGCCATGGTCCAAAACCCATTTACGAGAAACCGAGTCCACAAGTCGAGAAAATAAAATACGTGCCAAAATCAAATTACGAGTACAAATACGAAATACAGGAAATGGGGTTGACAACTCTACCCACCTTCAAAGAATTCCGTCCTCAGAATTTAATCAAGGAGCTAGAGATTGCCACGACAAGCTATACTAAGCACAGGCAAGCTACACTAAGCAGTTCAATCATACAATCATACAATACAAGCAAGGAAGGGAAAGCGTAAGGCATAAGAAAGATATTATACCTCACGAGTCAAACAGGTAGGGATATCACGATCGGATGTCGTCCTCACGCTCCCACGTTGACTCACCTAGAGAGTGATGACCCCAAGCAACACGGACTAAGTTAATAGTCTTGTTCTTGAGCGTCTTTTCTCTCCGATCCAATATAGACACGGGCCTCTCCTCGTACGAAAGGTTGGTACCAACAACCAATTCCGAATGATCTAGGATATGGCTCGGGTCCGGGATGTACCGTCTTAATTGGGATACATGGAATACATCATGTACCTCACTTAGCGACGGCGGAAGAGCGAGACGATAGGACACATCGCCTACTCGCTCTAGAATATCGAACGACCCTA
Organism: Iris pallida; assembly: GCA_029216955.1. Taxonomy (NCBI): domain Eukaryota; kingdom Viridiplantae; phylum Streptophyta; class Magnoliopsida; order Asparagales; family Iridaceae; genus Iris; species Iris pallida. The sequence goes on from JANAVB010002397.1 coordinate 3,931,570, forward strand.
TATACCTAGGACTAAGCTTTCCCCGCACACCAAAATGAATGACGCCGCGGGTAGGCGAGATCCTAAGGAATACATGGTCGTCGACGGCAAATTCTAAGGGACGCCGATGAGCATCGGCCCAATGGCGCTGGCGATCCTGAGCAACTCGGAGGCGATCTCTGACTCTCCTGACCACTTCAATCGTCTGAGAAATCAGTTCTGGACCGAGCATCTGCCTCTCTCCGACATCATCCCATGCTAACGGGGATCTGCACTTCCTACCATACAGAGCCTCGAAGGGTACCATCTGGATACTGGCCTGAAAACTATTGTTGTACGAGAATTCCACCAGGTACAGGTGATCCTCCCACGAACCACCGAAGTCAAGGGTACACGACCGCAACATATCTTCAAGAGTTTGTATAGTACGCTCTGACTGCCCATCTGTCTGCGGATGATACGCTGAGCTGAACTTGAGACGAGTCCCCAAACTTTGATAAAGACTGCGCCAGAAGTGCGATGTGAATCTCGTATCCCTGTCTGATACTATGCTGACTGGCACTCCGTGAAGTCGGACGATCTGCCTGAGATACATTTCTGCTAGCTGTGCCGTCGACTGTCCAACTCTGAATGGAAGAAAGTGTGCCACCTTGGTAAGCCTGTCCACAATGACCCAAATAGCATCTCTGCCGGCCGGAGATCTGGGTAATCCAGTCACGAAATCCATGGTTATGTGTTCCCATTTCCATTCTGGGATTGGCAAGGGTTGAAGAAGTCCAGCTGGCCTCTGATGTTCAACCTTGACCTGTTGGCAAACCAAACATCGAGAGACATACCGGGCTATCTCCCTCTTCATACCATTCCACCAAAAGTGTTGACGAATATTTCGGTACATCTTCGTGCTGCCTGGGTGGATGGAATACTGCGAACTGTGAGCCTCTGCCATGACTTCCTGTTTGATATCTCCACTGGGTACACAAAGATGCGTACTGTGTCGAAGTGTACCATCTTCATGGATGCATAACTCTGGCCTGTGTCCTGCCTCGCACTCTGCTCTGAGCCGCTGAATCTTGGAATCTGTTAACTGTGCTGTCCGAATCCTCTCAACTATGGTGGACTGAATCTATAGGCTGGCCATCAAGGCCACATTGGAAGGAAGAATCACTTCAATTCCCATCTTCTGAAGATCTGCCAATAGCTCTGGTTGCGCTGTTAGAAGGTAGACTCCGGCTCTCCTGCTCAACGTATCTGCTACCACGTTGGCCTTTCCTGGGTGATACTGCAAGTCCACATCATAGTCCACAAGTAGCTCGAGCCATCTTCTCTGCCGCATATTAAGGTCCTTCTGGGTGAAAACATACTTCAGGCTCTTATGATCAGTAAATATCTCTACTCTGTCTCCGTACAAGTAGTGCCTCCACAACTTAAGTGCAAACACTACTGCTGCTAGCTCCAAGTCGTAGGTCGGGTAATTCTTCTCATGATCACGGAGTTGACGTGACGCATAAGCAATTACCTTCCTATGCTGCATTAAAACACATCCCAATCCTCTGCCTGAAGCGTCGCAATAAACTGTGAATCCTCCGGTCCCATCTGGAAGTGTGAGAATGGAAGCCGTTATCAAACCTCGCTTCAACTTCTCAAATGATTCCTGACATTCTGCTGTCCAAACGAACGGCACATCCTTGCGGGTCAACTGGTTCATCGGCGCTGAAATTCTTGCAAAATCTGAGACGAACCGCCGGTAGTAGCCGGCCAATCCAAGGAAGCTGCGAACCTCTGCCACTGAGCTAGGTACTGGCCATGACTCGATAGCCACAATCTTCTGGGGATCCACTTCCACTCCTCCTCTGGTAATGATGTGACCCAAGTAAGAAATATGATCGAGCCAGAACTCGTATTTACTGAACTTGGCGTACAACTGGTGCTCTCTGAGAATCTGGAGGACAACTCTGAGATGCTGCTTGTGCTCTGCTTCACTCTTACTGTAGACCAGGATGTCATCAAGGAATACTATCACAAACTGATCCAAGTAAGGCATAAAAATACGGTTCATGAGGTCCATGAACACTGCCGGCGTATTGGTCGCTCCAAAGGACATAACTAGAAACTCCCAATGCCCGTACCTCGATCTGAATGCCGTCTTCGGGATGTCCTGCTCTCTGACTCTGATCTGGTGGTATCCTGACCGCAAGTCTATCTTCGATAAAACTGAAGCCCCTTTGAGTTGATCAAACAAGTCATCTATCCTTGGAAGAGGGTATCTGTTCTTGATTGTCACTGAGTTCAAGGTACGGTAATCAACACATAACCTGGATGTACCATCCTTCTTTTTCACAAGAAGCATCGGGGCTCCCCAAGGCGATCCACTAGCACGAATGAATCCCCTGGTTCTAAGTTCTTCAATCATCTTGTACAAAATCTCCAACTCTGAAGGCGCCATTCTGTAGACTCGCTCTGATACTGGTGCTGTCCCGGGAATCAAGTCGATGGTGAACTCAATCTCCCGCTCTGGCGGCATCCCTGGAAGTTCCTCTGGAAAGACATCTGGAAACTCTTCAACTATCCGGGGCAACTGCACTGCTGCTACTGCCATCCGCAATACTGGAGGAGATGGCTCTACTGTGCCTCTGAAAAATAAAAACTCTGGCTCTCCGGGAATACTAAAGACAACTCTGCCAACATGGCAGTCTATCCTAGCATAATGGTTCCTCAACCAATCCATGCCTAGGACTACATCATAGTCTGCCATAGGGAACTCTATGAGCCTAGCGGGAAACTTTCTACCGCTAACTACGATCCGACACGAGGAAAACACTCGATCTACTCCCACAAGACCATTACCAGTAAGTATATTGAGCCTCACTGATAATGACTCGGGCTCCAATCCTATCCGTGTCGCAAATCGTGCAGACATGAATGAATGCGATGCACCAGAATCAAATAATACAAATGCTGGAAAGGTGTTGACGAGAATAGTACCTGCCACTACCTCACCTGGTGCAACTTCTTCTTCCATGGTCATCATCATAGCCTGACCTCTAGCTGCGGGTCCCCTCTGCTGGAAACCCCTCTGTCGGTTCTGTGCTGGAGCCTGGGTGAACTGCTGCTGGAAGGCCTGGGCCTGGGGCGCCAATGGCCTCGGGTACTGCTGTTGCTGCTGCTGCTGGACTGGAACTGGGGCTGGTCCTCTCACCGAAGAACTAGAAAGATTGGATGATGATGGACCTCCCCTATTCGGGCAGGTCCCTATCTGGTGGTCTGCTCCTCCACAAGCCAGGCACAACCCCTGTGCCCTACGACACTCTGCCACTACATGGCCCGGCTTCCCGCAATGAGAATATCCCACCGCGGAAGACTGCTTCTGCTTCTGCTGCTGCGGGTACGTCGGGGTCGAATGCTGAACCGACGTCACTGAGGCCGCCCGTCTCGAAGTTCCAATGGTTATACCCCTAGCTGCCGGGGCTGGAGCTGAAGATTGGTGCATCTGGTTATGGGACCGCTTCCTGCCTCCGGTCCTGTCCACAATTCTCCGAAAGGTATACTCATACCTCCTTGCTGTCTTCAACACTGCATCGAACGTCTGGTGCTCGAACTGCTCGATAGCCAATAATATCTCTAAATGTAGCCCTTGCTGGAACCGCTGAGCCCTATCGAACTCGGTTGCCACCAAGGTGGGGGCGAACCTACTCAGCCTAGAAAACTCGGTCGCATAGCCATCGACCGTCCTGCCTCCTTGCTTCAAGTTGGTGAATCGGGTCTGCAAGTCGTACCATGCCACCGCATCAAAGTACTTTGTCTGGAATCTCTCTCTGAATGTCGCCCAACTAACTGGTGCCGCTAACCCCATGGCCTGAGCTGCCCACCAATCGCGAGCCAAGTCCAGTAACTGTAGCCGTACCACCGCCACCTTCTCATTCTCAGGTGTCCTAGCTGCTTCTAGAACCACCTCGGTATCCTGAAGCCAAGCGTCCGCGGCAATCGCATCTTCACTGCCGTCAAAGAAGGGAGGGTTCAAGCGCTTGAAACTGTTGGCCGCCTGATTCCTTTGGGGACCTCCTCTGTTTAGTGCATCATGAACATCCTGGTGCAAGGCGTCGCCTCGACGATCTTGGGATGCAAGCAGTTCTCTGATAAGCCCTACCAAAGGTCCCTCATCCTGTCTAGCTGGTTGAACGGGCGGAGCTGCTTGAACTAGAGGTTCCGAGCCTTCGGGAAGCATAACTCGGGAGGCTACTCCAGAGTGCTAAGCTTGATCTTCCTGGCGCTGGGGTGCTTGTCGAGCTTCCTCTGGCTGGTTGGCAGGTCCGGGAGCAATGCCGCTGAAGAAGACGACATAGGAAACAATAAGGAATGGACCAGGACGGATCAATGATACAAGCAATGTGATCAGGTCGAGATTCTCGGGGATTTGAAGATACGAGCAGAGATCAATGGCGGATATTGATTGAGACATCTATTCGATAAACCCTCACATTTCTTGAATGCCAAGACCTGCATGGGCCACCACTTAAACCATGTCACGTCCCAGAACCAGAATACTGGAGAGCGGGGGCGTACATAGCCAGCTACGTATATTGAAACAGAATACATCTCAACTATACGGTCACGGCTGTCTAGATATGAGGGTTTACTACAAGCCAGCAGTCTCTTAAGGTCAAGCCTATTGTCTCAATCTCAAGCAATTAACAGAGTTACAAGATGTTAGAGCATCAAATAGATATATAAGGCGTCCCAAATATTACATATCGAATGATCATGAAGCTAGTCGTACAAAATGATAGGACTAGCAAGAGTTCGGTCATACATGATCAACCCTAGGATTTGTTAATCATGTTTACAGCCCGTAGGCAGACAGTAAGTAAATGTGCATCGAGCTAACAGGTGCTCGTCGGCTAAACGTCTCAAAAGAATAAATTTACATATAAGTGGGTGAAACAAAAAAAGAAAACCCACTCGTAGCCCGGGTTCCGTCTAGTGTTCACCATTGGGCTGGAAGCTTGGTAGATCCTCGGGAGCTGCTCCAAAATTCGGCCACACAAAACCAGCTGGGTCAAACCCCAGAAAGAGCAAGTGCCACAAGGAGGCCACAAATAAGAACAAAAGCCAGCATATCAGAACATAAAGAATAAAAGGAAAGTACAAATAATAAAAGTATACAGAGCGATAAACGACTAGGGACGTAGAACCATTCCGGGAGCCAGGTTACAATTCTTAAAGCAAACAAGGACCGGGATTGTACCCATTCGCCTGAATAGCTCACTGTCTCTACCCATTTATCGTTAGAGATAAGTAAAACAATCATGATCAAGAGTTCCAGGTACAGGGGCTAGACAAGACTTAGACAGAGCTGGACACCATTCATTCACAATCGGCCAAGCAAGTACTACGACTTACTACTTTAACTAACTAGGGTTATCACAAGCCTAATTACTAACAAGATGCAAGTAAGAATTTCCATTCCCAAGCCCTGTAGACTATCCAGTTATCCTTCCGCGGGTTGAGAGTTATAGGTGGGTACATTGCCCGGGAGACAAATGTACCCTTAGGTGACTTAGAGGGTGCAACACATGACAGTGTGCTGGAAATGTGCTCTACTCGTCGGCAAGCTACAAGTCCATTAAAGCACCCAGATAACGAGATTGCCTGTGACTGGGAATTCTCCATGTTCTAGTTTGATCTAATAATTAGCCTAATCCAATTTAGCGCGAGTCCCTGGCCGTGGTACCCAGGAAGTCACGTTCTAGACATGATGCAAGACAAGACAAGTGGATTGCACAAGCAAGCAAGCAGGAGCACCCACGATGTCAAGTTGATTATACGAGTCAAGTTACAAGTTACAAGTCAAGTCAGGAGTGCGCCGCCACGGGCCACTATCAAGTTATCAAGATAAATCATGTCAGGGTACTTGTCAGGAGTGCACCACGACGGGCCACTATCATGTCAGTTTGGTCATGTCAGGAGTGCACCACTACGGGTCACTGTCGTGTTATGCTAGTTCCTTGCCATACCAAGCCATGTACAATAGTCATTCCAAACATATTAAGTAAAATCAGTTCATGACAAAAGGCGTAAGGATATAAAATGGGCGTAAAATATCTAAATAAATACCAATATATATAGGACTATAGAAGAGCCAAGCTTAAAGAAATAAACAATTCATCATAGACAAGTAGGTTGTGCAGGGGGGTCAGGGGTTGGGCTGCGCAGGGTATGCACTGCGCATGGAAGAGCTGCGCAAGAGTTGTCTTGCGCAAGGGTAGACTGCGCAGGGGGTCAAGGGGTACAGGATTAAAGGGGCACAGGGGATGCCTTGTGCATCAATTGGATTGCGCAAGGGAGGATTGCGCAAGGGTAGACTGCACAGAGTATGGACTGCGCAATGGTCGAGTGCGCAGGGGTTACCTTGCGCATGGCTGGTTTGCGCATGGCTAGCTTGTGCCCGCGCAATCCAGCGCAGCACAAAGCACTAGCTGAGCCTATGCGCAATCGGCCATGCGCTAAAAAGCACAGGCCGGGGTGCGCAAACGGTCAAGTGCGAAAGAGCACTGGCCGAGAGCCTTCACCAAGGCTGAGATGAACTCCTCAAGAACACCAAAAACTTCAAATCTTCATAACTTAGCCAAATCAAAACCAAATCTAGAGTTTCAAAGTTCTAACTTGAGTAAAATCGAATTCTCTTCCACATAGAAGCATCAAAACATGCAAAAATCGAAGTTTAATAGATCAAAACCAAGGATTTTTGAAAATGGTTAAAACCTAGATCTAGAAGAATGAAAGCTCCAAATCACAAAATATCAAGTCCTAAAGTTGTTCCCCATGGCCTAATCTAGTTAATGGACAAATAAAAAGTGGTGCCTATTTAATGGCAAGGTGCACTTGCCTATGGTGTGGTGTTGTGTGGAAGAAGGAAGAAGAAGAAGTTGTAAGAAATTAATGGAGTTATGGAGGAGAGAGAAAAAGTTGGTAGGTTTTAATGAGGGTGGTTGTGATGGAATGGAGGTGGAGAATAGGCTAAGGTGTTCCACTCATGATGAACCAAACCAAACCAAACCAAACCAACTCCACAAAATAAAACCAAGCCATGGTCCAAAACCCATTTACGAGAAACCGAGTCCACAAGTCAAGAAAATAAAATACGTGCCAAATCAAATTACGAGTACAAATACGAAATACAGGAAATGGGGTTGACACTCTCGCTCTCGCTCTCGCTCTCACTCTCTCCGGCGACTCTCCTCTGGTACGTGACTCTCCTCTCTCTCTCTCTCTCTCTCTCTCTCTCTTTCTCTATATTTGTTGTTAGTGGTTGGGGGGTGCTGGTGGCTCGGGGGGAGGGGTAGGGGGTGCGGGTGGTTGGGGGTGAGGAATGGTTGGGGGTGGCTAGGGGGGTGGGGCAAGGGGGTGTAAGCCCCTAAATTTCAAAATAATATTTTTATAATATTAAATAGCTTTATATATTTAAAATAGATTAATATAATTGTTAGAAATTTTTCTAGAATTTTTAAATAATTTTTAAATAGTTTTTAAATCAAAATATATCATTTTGTAATAAATTGAATTGTTTTAATATCGTTTTGTAATTTTTAAATTTGTTTTAATATCAAATTGTAATTAGTTGAATTGTTTTTATTGCAATTTGCAAATAATTATTTGCAAACCGATGAGAGCGGGACCTTTCTGCCAAACCCCAAAATTGGGGACTTTTCTGCAAAACCACTGTCACCCCCCCACGTTCCTACCTGCCCCCGACGACCGTCGACGAGCGGCGACTGCCACCGCACGGCCGACCTAGCCCATTTCAACCGACCTACCCCCTCTATAAATACTCTCCTACCCCGAAACCCTAACCCTAGACTAATTTTCGACCACCCAGACCCTTCTTCCCCGACGAGAACACTAACCCTAACCCTAACTCCGGCGACCCACAGCGCCACCTCCCCAGCCACCTTCACCACTCACAACCACCACCACCAAGTTCGCCGAGGCCAGCCGAGTGCAGCGCCACCCAAGTACCGTGACGCCGACGCTTCCTTCGCCCTATCGCCGCACCAACAGCCCGCTCGACTTGGACACGTACGTGTCAGTTCTGTTTTGTGTCGTATTAGTGTCTCGTACTCACATATGTGACTCGCCTGGACACGAAGACTCTAATGGTAAGTCAGGACACGACTGACTTGGGTCGTGCGTGTCGTGCATGGTCAGGACACTTGGATTCGGCCGTTCTTCGTGTCCCTAACAGTCAGGACACGAAGTTTGGCTATCGGGTTTAAAACCCATTAACCTAAATCTAACCTAAAACTAACCCGAACCTATTTCCTAACACATGATTTGGGCTGACCCCTTGGCTAGCCCGACCGCACCTAAAACCCGACCCCTTTGCCTAACCCGAGTTCGAACCCCCCTTCTTTCTTTTTGGTTTTGTTTTGGTTTTAGTTATTTTATTATATTTATATATGTATATATTTATTTATATATATATATATATTTTTTTTTATTTGTATATATATATATATATATATATATATATATATATATATATATATATATATACATATATATATATATATATATATATATATATTTTTTATATACATATATATATATATATATATGTATATTTATTATATATATATCTATATATATAATATATATATATATATGTATATTTATTATATGTATATATATCCATTATATATATATATATATTATATATATATATATATATATATATATATATATATATATATATATATAGATATAATATATATATATATATATATATAAATATAATATATATAATATATATATATATATATATATATATATATATATATATATATATATATATCTATATATATATAGATATATATATATATTTTATATATATATATGTATATATATATATTGTTGTTGTATATTTATATATGTATTTCAAATTCTACTTTGTACAAAATATTATTGTGCATAAATTCACAAGTCACTTTTATTATTTAAATTATGACTTGTATATTTTAGCACTTAAAAAATATATTTATGTATATAAATTGCTGCTTTTTATTGATTATGACCAATTGATGTCCAAGCCTAGCATGGATTTTTGGGCCCAATTGTGTCTAATATATTCAGAGTCTGTACAAGTCATATTGGACTTGATTCATGGCTCTGGGTCCTGTATCTGGACTTCGGTTCAATTTCGAATACATGGACAAAATAGTAAATAATTAATTAATTATTTTCCTGAAACTGTTGCTTGCTGTTTTTGAATTTTTATATATATTTTAACTGCTGTAAAAATCTGGTAAAAATTATATTTAAATACTATGTTAATTTAGATAATTTATTATAATTTTTCCAGCATTTAATAAGTAATTTTGGTATTGTATAAAAATAGGAAAACAGAACTCATTTTCAGTATATATATGTTTGCTGATTTTTAATAAATATTTATGAAGGTTTATAAATTCCAGAAAATTAGTATAAATTTCTATAATTAAGAAGGATCATTTTGGTACTTCATTTTATGTAAATTTGAGCATTTTGTCTATCTCAAAAATTGTTGGAACATAGTGTACAGTTTGATTTAATTATTGAATAGTTACGACTTGCAACTTTTTGTGTTGTTTTGAGTTATAGTCGTTTTGAACCTCACCCTGCACTAGTATAAAGATCCTAGAAAGTTAGTTAGGATATTGTGTCACCCCACATTGGTCTCCTATGCTAAAGTCATCATTTGGCTAGGTGTCCAGTCAGAAAGTCGTGTTGCACCACTAGTGTTTTAGTATTTAACTTAGTGTAAAAACTAAGTTTATGTATTTATTTCTACAGTGACAAGTCACCGGGCATCTATAGAATTTTTATCACTGCCTTGCTTTGCTAAAGGCAAGTACTTCTACAAACTTTACATACTGTTACAACAATGAACTGCGAATCCAACCATGTTAAATGCTGATCCTTGGGGGTAGCAAGTTAAATCTTCACATGTTGTATTTACTTTCAGTCACTACCATGCTTAGAACAGTCTTTATATATCCCTCACATGATTAGAATCTAGGTTATAGGGAAACTGATAGTAGAGTACGTGATCATGCCCCCTTCTCCGTACGTATGTACCGAGCAAAGTTTTATTTTATATGATTACTGCGCCGTAGGCCTTATCTCAAAGCGGATTTGTGCGTATGTACATCTATCACCTTATCACTTGTACGGAAGTATATTTTATTATGTGCCCCTGCACATTGTACACCTATTGACGATCACGTACCTGCTACAGTTTTAAACATTACATATACATCTGTCTATATGACATATGTGTCCTTGCCATGATAGATTATAAGATGCCATAATTCCAGTTTATTCCTCTTATGTTCATTTCATGTTTCGTATATTAGTTTGCTATAAACAGTACTTGCTCCCGTCCTGACAGGATAACGTTGTAGGTATACTTACTGAGGAGGAGTTGCTCTGTGACTCATATTATGGAGTTACTGTCGAGGACCAGGCTTTATCTTACGAGGATGTACCTGCGGGGAAACTCGTCTAGTTGTCTATTTATATTTTGGACTTTTGAGAGTAGTCATGTATTAGACTATGTATTTTGTGACTGGACCTGTATCCAGCTTTATATTTCGAACTTGTACTTGGACTTACTATTATATTAGATGACTTTTGTGTTTGGAGCATTTATGACTCTTTATTACTTCTAGAATTGTTAGCACATTTTAGTCTTACTTTCATATCTTTGGAACAGCTTACTACGTTTTATCTCAAGCGTAGGTTGGACATGACTCGGCCCGGCCCAACAATTTGGGTAGCGGATCGTGACATATTTTTAGTGGTGGCCCATACAGGTCCTGACTAAATTGTTTGGTTACGTTATTGTACCAAGCATGCCTGCAATTAGGAACTTAAGGTAATTAGACAACACTAGGAATGACGCTTAGAACATCTAGAGGATTACTAGGATTGTAACATAGGAAACGCATCACATGTTCGTTGTTACAAAATTGGATTTTCTTGTTATTTATGATTGCTTACTTTAAAGAGTCCTTATAAGTCCTTTTTATTTTAATTAGATGGTGCTCACCCGCTCATCCCAGTATGTCACACCTGAGAATGGCACACTCCCTATCCAGTCAGCTGACCGATACACCTCCACCTCCACCTACCATATTCCTCCACTCCACAAATCCACAAACCCAAATGCCTCCACCATCTTCCACATCACAGTCCCAGCAGGACCCGATACTCCCACCACCACCTATTACTATACCTACCCAGGCTTCCGTCACACTCGTCGGGAACCAACTGCTCACTCTGATCCAGGGGTTCCTAACAATCCATCAGGAGCAGACCACCCTACTCCGCCAGAGCATGGAGCGTTCTGAGGAACGTACCGTGGTCCCACCACCTGTAGAGCTACGGCAGAGAGCAGGGACAATCAAGGACTTCATGGGTCTGAACCCCAAGGAGTTCTTAGGGACTGAGGGCATAGTTGTAGCAGATGACTGGTTAGACTCGGTAGAGAGGAAGCTCCTTGGAGCTAGGTTGCCGAATGACCTCCAAGTCGAGGCAGCGAAATTTCTGCTGATAGACTTGGCAGGAGTTTGGTTCCGGAATGAGCCGCTATTCGCGAGAGGGAAGGCCACTTGGGATCAGTTCAAGACCCAGTTTAAGAAGAAATTTTTCTCGACCACCACTAGGGTAGCCATGGGGCTACGATTCCAGAACATCCAGCAGGGGAACCGTTCTGTTGACGAGTATGCAGCGAAGTTTAGTCGCCTGAGCCGTTTCGCTCCTAGTCTAGTTGCAGACCCTGAGGAGATGACGCATAGGTTTTGCCATGGTCTAGTTCCAGACATTGGCATTATTATAGTGGCGAACGGTACGACTGACTACTACCAGAGCCTAGAGTTGGCCCGGATCATTGAGGAGCGTCTTCTGTCTTACAAGAGGCCGGCTTCTGTACACCTCGAGGGACCGTCCAAGCGTCAGGCTTTCCAGCCGAGAGCACCGATGCCGTACCAGCAGACATACCGTCCTCCCACCCCGCATCACCCAACCCCGCCAGTTAGAGCCCCGGGACCCCCGGCAGCAGCAGAAGGGAGCTATGTGTTCTTTCTGTGGAAGACTAGGGCATGATTACTCCATCTGCAGAAAGAGGTTGAAGCAGTGCTTAGCTTGCGGGTCTGCCACCCATCAGCTTCGGGACTGCCCAGTAGCCAAGGTACCTAGAGGGCCGCTTCCGACTCAGCAGCAGAGGTTTGGACAACATCTGCAGCAGCAGAAGGGACCCCAGGGGAAGGCTTATAGCCTAGCTCTTGAGCCAGAGCCGGAGCAGATTTCAGAGCCATATTATTTGGCTGACGTTATCACAGGTCATGTTTATTTGCATACTTTTCTAGCTCTATGCTTGTTTGATTCTGGTACATCTCATAACTTCCTGTCATTAGAGTTTTTACATAAACACCACTTAGTAGCTACACCTACCGAGGAGATGAGTAGAGTAATGACGGGAGACGGACCAGTGCCCATTAGAGCTATCTATAGATGCTCTATTACTATAGCTGGGAGAGAGTTTAGGGGACGATTCTTTGTGATGCCACTCCCCGGATATGATATCATATTGGGGATGGACTGGCTTAGCTATGCCCATGTAGCTATAGACTGTCATGAGGGTAGTATTCTGTTCAGTCCCCCCAGGCACGGCACCAGTCAGTGTCAGGAGGACAGGACCGGAGATCAGCCTAGAGCCGAACTGTTGTGCGACAGTTGGGAAGTTAGCACCGCCACACCCTATCATTAGGGAGTTTATGGATGTATTCCCAGAGGATCTTCCAGGACTTTCGTCTGACAGAGATGTGGAGTTCACTATAGATTTAGTACCGGGTTCATCACCAGTATCCCGGGCTTGCTATAGAGTGAACCCCAAGGAGGTCGTAGAGATGAATGAGCAGATTGATGACCGGTTGAAAAAGGGTTTCATTCGATCTAGTGCTACTCCATGGAGAGCGCCAGTGCTCTTTGTGCCTAAGAAGGATGGTACAGTTCGGTTGTGTATTGACTACCGGGCGTTGAATACCATCACCATTAAGAACAAATATCCTCTGTCCAGGATAGATGATTTGTTCGACCAGTTGAGTGGGGCGAAGGTATTTTCCAGGATAAATTTGAGATCTGGGTACCACTAGGAGAAAGTCAGGGCTGCATACATCCAGAAGACGGCGTTCAACACGAAGTACGGGCAGTACGAGTTTCTGGTGATGCCATTTGGTCTCACAAATACGCCAGCTGTCTTTATGAACTTGATGAATAAGATATTTCACCAGTATCTGGATAAGTTCGTCGTAGTATTCATCGACGACATCCTGATATACTCGAAGACGCCGGAGGAGCATGCAGAGCACTTACGGATAGTTTTGGGGATTTTGAGACAGGAGAGGTTGTTTGCCAAATTGTCGAAGTGCAAGTTCTTTTTAGATCGAGTGGAGTTTCTCGGTCATGTAGTTACTGGAGAGGGGATCTCGGTGGATCCCAGGAAGATTGCTGTCGTTGATACTTGGAAGGCTCCGACGTCAGTTTCAGAGATCAGGAGCTTTTTGGGTTTAGCAGGCTATTATAGGAAGTTCGTCCAGGACTTTGCTAGGATAGCTGAACCCATGACAAAGATGACGCGGAAGGACGTAGAGTACATCTGGTCAGAGGACTGCCAGGCAGCGTTTGAGGAGCTGAAGAGGAGGCTGACAACCGCTCCAGTTCTGACATTACCTTCAGGGTGTGGAGGTTTCACCATATACAACGATGCTTCAGAAAAGGGGCTAGGATGTGTCCTACAGCAGCATGGGAAAGTGATTGCTTCTGCATCTAGGCAATTACGGACTCATGAGCAAAACTATCCTACCCATGATCTAGAGTTAGCTGCGGTGATCTTTGCACTCAAGTTATGGAAACATTACTTATACGGAGAGCGTGTGGAAATCTTTACTGACCACAAGAGCTTGAAGTATGTGTTCACGTAGAAAGAGCTGAACATAAGGCAAAGACGATGGTTGGAGTTGATGAAGGACTTCGACATCGATTTACAGTATCACCCCGAGAAGGCATATGTGGTAGCGGATGTGCTGAGCAGGCATCCGATGGCATAGTATCTGATGATAGATCGACATTTGCGGGAAGATCTGGAGAAGCTCGGTATCGAAATAGTTCGGCCAGGATCAGTGATACAGATGATGGCGCTTGACATTCAGTCAGGGTTGATGGAGCAGATCAAGGAGGCACAATCTACAGATGAGAGCCTCCGCAGACTTCGAGCCCAGACTTTAGCTGGATTGCTGGATGACTTCACCGTAGCAGAGGATGGATCCTTGAGGCATGGCAGCCGATTGTACATGTCGAAGGGAGAGCTGATAGAGGCAGTCTTGCAGGAGGCGCACCGATCGAGATATTCTATTCACCCTGGTGTCAACAAGATGTACCGTGACTTGCGGGAACATCTTTGGTGGCACGGAATGAAGAGAGATGTATCACGTTATATTTCGAGATGCCTAGTTTGCCAGCAGGTCAAGACGGAGCGCCAGAGGCCAGCTGGACTATTGCAGCCGTTACACATTCCCGAGTGGAAGTGGAAACACATTATGATGGACTTCGTCTCAGGGCTTCCTCGTTCCCAAGGAGGGAAGGATGCCATTTGGGTCATCGTGGACAGGCTGACGAAGTGTGCGCACTTCATACCCTTCAAGGTGGGGCTTTCCACCGAGAAGTTGGCGGAGCTATACATGTAGCAGATAGTTTGCTTGTACGGAGTACCAGTGAGCATCGTGTCGGACCGGGACAGCAGATTTACGTCCCACTACTAGAGGAGCTTGCAGGAGGAGTTGGGCAGCCAGCTCAAGTTCAGTACGGCGTACCACCCGCAGACAGATGGGCAGTCCCAGAGGATGATACAGACGCTAGAGGACATGCTGAGGACTTGTGTGCTGGACTTTGACGGATCATGGGAGAGCCATCTGCACTTGGTAGAGTTTTCATACAACAACAGCTACCAAGCCAGCATCGGTATATCTCATTTCGAGGTACTATATGGACGACGATGCCGTACACCGCTCTTTTGGGACGATATTGGGGACAGAGTTATGCTTGGACCAGAGATGATCACGGATGCAGCCGAAAAGGTTTGGATGATCAGAGACAGGCTCAGAGTAGCTCAGGACAGGCAGAAATACTGGGCCGATGCTAGTCGCGGACCGATGGAGTTCGCCGACGGAGATATGGTGCTAGTAAAGATATCACCTACTAGAGGGACGATCCGGTTCGGACGAGGAGGCAAGTTGAGCCCCAGATACATCGGGCCGTTCGAGATACTTGGCAGGATCGGAGAGTGTCACGACCCGCACCCTGATTAGGGGCACGAGAACGTGGGTACGTCCAGCCTACGCCGCAGTATCGGCGGTAGAACGCTGTATAGGTCATCTATAACATCTAACATCTAACAACAAGATATACAAACCTGTCATCTCCGCACGGAGGTATAACATAACATCTCAACTCTATATCTCAAACACAAGTCTAGGAAGATAAAGATAGAACATGATATAGAATCAGACGAAATAAAGGAACTGAAATATAAATAGAGTTATCACACTACACAAAGTAGATGTCCAACACAATAAGTACAAAACCTGAAATATAACTAAGTCACAACTAACAAATCGGAACAATCCGATACAAAATGAAAACTATAAACACTAGACTAGACTAGGCACCCTCTACTGAGCTAGATGCTCCTCAGGCTCCTGAAGGTCACCCTCATGTGTCCCATAGAAGGTAGGACAGTCACCAACATCATCTGTAATAATTTCAACAGGTCCAGTCAGGACAGGAACGAGCACAATACATCTCACGCAGTTCATATCATGTTGGAAAATGTAAAGCATGCATAGAGTAAGATACATGGACTGTAAAGAAATATATATAAAAATGAGAGAGATTTGATAACTGGAAATATCTATATATACGATAAGTAAGAACTGTAGGTAACCTGTGATTTAGAGCATGAGATGGTTATATAAACGGGTTTAGGACATATACAAGATTTCACAAGATTTCACAAGAATTTGTACAAGATGGGATTTTGATCACATAACTATTTCCTACTCACCCTCCCCAATCAATACACAAGGATCCAGTCAAGTTACGTTACCTTATACAAGAGGTTTTTATCATGTTTGCTCACGTGATCATGAGAGTACAGGATTGCACAAGAGTATACATGAAAGCGGTGTACATGAAATACAAGATGTTCGTGAAAAGCACATGACAACTGTATCTGATGCACCCCGAGGGAGATAACATCGCATGACAAGATCCATATAGTACCAATCCGTGATAATGACGTGACAGCATCATGTAAGGTATTCTAGAGCAAGAATATAAATCCTAACAAGTATGAAAAGATCAGAGAATGTACTCGCCTGTCACCCTGTATGACTGATATGAATAGATGTCCGAACTGGTGTCACAGAGTTCTATTTAGAGTAAAACAGGTCACAATATATCCACAATGGTAAAAATAGAGTATACAATGCATATTACATGATTCTAGGTCAATCTGGTCAAAAGTCAACTCTTGGTCAACTCTAACAGTCAAACTAGGTCAACTTAAGTCATACTAGGTCATAAGGAGTCAACTAAGTCAAACAAGGTTAAGCAAGTCAAGGTTAGTTAAATCTAGGTCAAACTTAGACTAACTAAGGTTTTGGTCAAACAAAGACTAGTCAGTAAGGTAATTAGGTTAAACAAAGACTAGTCAATAAGGTAATCAGGTCAAACATGGTCAGACTAGTTAAACTAGTCATTTTTAGGTTAATTAGGTCATGGTTTGACCAATAGTTGACTTTGGTCAACAATGGTCAACATTTTGGTCAACCTAGGTCTAGTAGTCCTAATGGTCTATCCTAACTCATTGGCCATAGGCCATAGGCTAATAACTAAGTTCCATAGGCTAATACCATATAGGTATCTATATATACATACAATAGACACATACACTATCTACACCATATATATATATATATATATATATATATATATATATATATATATACATAGGCCATAATATATATATATACATATCTACAATATATATATACAATATACATACCCACTATATATACCATATATAACCAAATATGTAAAATACTATATATACTCACTATATATAACACATATATATATATATATATATATATATATATATATATATATATATATATATATATATATATATATATATATATATATATTATATATATATATATATATATATATATATATATATATATATATATATATACATATATATTTACATATAACAACCACATAGGCCTATAGCCTATGTAATTCCCTAGGTATCTATGTATAGACACATTATATATAATGACACACTATATAAACTAATACAATATATATATATATATATATATATATATATATATATATATATATATATATATATATATATGAAACATATATATACTACATATTTATAGAGAGAGAAGTAAGAGAGAGAATTAGAGAGAGGGAGAGAGGACAGTGAGGGAGAGGGACTGCTAGACACACACAGGGAAGGGGAGGGGGCTGTTCTCAGATTTCCTGAGAACAGGAAATAGCCCCAACACACACACAGTGCACATATATACATACATATGTATATACATACACAACTACCTATACACACAACTACAAATCCTCAAAACTCACCCACACTCACACATACATATATACTACGTATACATATACTAAAATACACACATACATGTATAAATCATATCAAAATTAGGTTTGAAATTCGTTTTTAGAAAACTGGAAATAAATACAAAATCTGGAATATTGAGACTGTGTACTCGAAACTAGGTAAACCCAATTTCACACACAAAATCGAGCTAGGACTCGAATCTAAAGGTTGGTAAGTGATGCCCCACATGTACCCTAGTGTCTAGGGGGCCTGACGCGACACCACGACACGGTTTGACGTGTCCAAACTCACAAAAACCCAACTCGGATAAATCTTGATACTCATACGCGTGCACAGCGTCGTGCACGCGTTCCACACGCTCGTGGACACACCACGAGAAACGACACGTCTCGTAGTCATGCACACGTGTAGCCCATCTATAGGGCTACACGATGGACACACTGACACGTGTCCACGACACTCGTGGATACGACACGAAACCCGTATCAGTCGTGAAAAACACGACTGATACTCACGTTTCGACCGCGTCGTGCAAACGGTTGCACGTCTCGTGCTCGCGACACAGGACACGACACATCTCGTGCTCGTGTCCTCGTGTACGCCACATATAGGGCTACACGCTCGTGTCACCATGAGACACCCAAGTGTCGTGTCCGCGCGACACGATACGCGTAAAGTTGCCCCCGCGCACGTATGCGCTGACAGCGCGTGTCCAGTGCGAGTGAGATTTCTCACTCGACACGACACAACACGACACCAAACCTTGGGGGCATGTTCGCAGACAATGCCCCCGTGTCCATGTCAATTTTCTCGTGTCCTAGTGCTCTGTGTAGTGAGCACGAAGGGTGTGGTAGCAGGGCATGCACGCGTGTGCTCGTGCAGTGGGTTCGTGTCCATTTTGGACACGGACACAGCACGAAAACGTGCTCAGTCCACTTGGGTTGTGTCCTACATGTCTAGGGCTACCCAAAAATATATTTTGTTTTATATTTTAATAAAAACAAATCCTTTGTGGCATTTCATCAAACAAGGTTTCCTAGCCTAGGATACGTGTCCGATACGGACACCAAACCAACTCAAATTTTCACCAAACTTGACCTACAGTTCCCTGGTACCTAGATGCATGCAAATATGAAGAGAAAACACAATATTAACATGATTTGAGGGTATTTACCTATTTGTGTATTTCCAATGGAAATCAATGAGAGGGGGGGTGTCCTTCCACTTGGTGATGCCCAAAACCCCTCAATCCTTGATAGCAGGCCCTAGCTAGTACCCTCTAGTGTAGGGGAGTCCAATACAAGAAACTAGAGGTGATTTAGATCAAAATTGATCAAGTTATGGGGGTTTGAAGGAAAGGGTATTTTCTAGGTTTTAATTCATGTAAATTAATCATGAATGAATGTGATGGGTTTATATAGGAAGGGGGGGTGTATGGCCTGCCATGGGGGTAGGGGAGGGTGTCCTTGGCTTGCTTCACCTTGAAGGAAGTTTGAATTTCAAGGTAATGGTAGCTTAGATCTTTAGGTTTTCAAGAAATATCACAAAAGTAAATATCTAGATATTTTCTATACTTTAACTAACATGTAAATATCTAACCCCTTAGTTTCTAGGTTAGTAACTAACCTCTAGATTAGGGTAAACTAGGTTAGGGCTCTCATGACACTTAACAATAATTAAATAATAATAAAAACACATAAATACAAATAATTCCAAATAAATTCTAGAAAATTACCAAAATACCCTTTAGGCTAAAAAGCCCTAATTTGATGTTCTAAACCTATGGCTAGGCTCACATGATCATGATTAGTCTCTAGGTTAAGAAAAACTAGGGTTACACTAAGGTTTTGCTAGTAAGTCACAAAGTCATAAGTCATGACTTAGAAAATGGGTTTAATTACACTAATAATCACCAAAAATCATATCATGACTAAAATACTATTAATTAATAATAAAAATAATAAATTTTCAAAAATACCCCAATTTCAGAAAACTGGGTGCTACAAGTCTACCCTCCTTAGAAAATTTTGTCCTCGAAATTAGAATGGTCATACTCCTTCTAGGTCAAACACCCCAACAATCACAGTCTCAAACACACAGTCCGATAATCATATGCGTCTGTCCAAAATCATGATATTCGGAATCTTCGTCATACTAGTGAGCAAGGCTACAATATTCACAGAGTCCTCGACTAAGGTACATACCTCTAGAATCATGGTATTTAAAATTTTTGCATTGCCGTATGCCTGGCCGCAAAAACCTTAAATTCCCACATCCGAGAAATACGTCTAAAATTCGACTATATGTCCTCATTATGCCAACTAACATGACTATAGAAGACTCTAGATCCCATGATCGAGACGACCTAGCCCATACGACTTATCTCAGAAGAAAATAATTCACAATGAAATATTCGAACAAAATTTATCAACTATAAGGAACAGATAGAATCGAAATTCCAAGACAGTTATAAGAAGGCGAATGCGGAAATAGAATCGAAAAGGTTGGAACCTGCAATCAGCTCTCCCTCTGCCTGTGCATCATCGACTGCCATGGCGAAAGCTCGCCCCGGCTGGCCTCCCTTGGCCTGCTGCTGATGCTGGACAAACCTCTGCTGCTGAGTCTGCAACGGTGGTCCCGTCTGCTGCCCTGTCGGAGCCCTAGCTCCTGCTGCTGCCTGAGCCAATCGTGCCAAGCTCTTGGGACACTCCTTCAACTGATGCTCTGCTGAACCACAAAGCAAACACAGGCCCTGCCTCTTCCTGCAGTCGTCCCATCCGTGACCTTGATTTTTGCAGAAGTTACACATAGGGTGCTGTTGCTGCCTGGGTGCCTGCTGGTGAAGTATATGTCCCTGGCCCTGAAACGGCTGCTGAACTGGCCTCTGCTGTATGTGAGGGCGCTTGGCTGGCCCTGCACTAGAACTAGCCCCTAAGGTATCACTGTCCCTCTTCGGCTTGAGGCCGAAGTCCTCCTCTGTAATCTGTGCGTCCATCAATATCTGATTGAACGTCGCATCACGGCGTCCCGAGATGCGGGTGCGCACTGCATGAATAAGTCCCCTACGGAACTTACGAGCCTTCTGTCCCTCATCCTGAATCATATCGGGAGCGAACCTGCTAAGGCGGAAGAACTCAGCTGCATACTCGTCCACCGACGAGTTCCCCTGCACTAGACCCACGAACTGGCCCTCCAATGCTGTAAGAGCCACGTCCGGGAAGAACTTCTCCTTGAAGAGCCTCCGGAAGTTCTTCCAAGTCAGCCCTCTCACCGATGCACGAGGATCCGTACGGTACCATGTCAGCGCAATGTCGAAGAATCGGTTGGCTGCGACCGAAACCCAAAGCGCTCTAGGAAGCTCTGCCAGCTCCATGCTCCGCTGTACATCCTCTAGCCAGTCGTCTGCATAGAGGATGCCCTCCGTGCCTGTGAAGTCCCTGGAGCTCATCTTCCTGAAGTCCAATACTGTCCCCGGCCTGGACTGCTGCTGGTACGGCTGCTGGCCAGTAGGGCCCTGTACCGTACCCGGTGCCACTCTCTCTACTGCTGCTAGGGCAAGCTGATGTGAGTTCTCCATACTCTGCCTCAGCATCTCGATCTGTCGGTGTGTCGCCTCCGACTGGCGCTGTGACGCCTCTGCCTGGGCCCGCTGTGTCTCCATCATCTGCTGAAGAAGAAGGAACATATGGTGCGTATCCGTCGATACCGGTGGTGGTGGCGGCAGTATCTCCAGAATAACAGCCGTAACCCTCTGGGGTGGAGGTGGTAGACCTCCCTGTGCAACTGCCTGGGTCTCCAGAATAGTAGAATCACTGGGGGCAGTCTCGTAAACCTCCACCTCTGTCTGATCAGATCTCTCAGGCAAGCTACTCGATCCAGTGGCCTGCGGGTGCGTCTTCATCATCCTGGAGACGAATTGAAACAAAGAGATCAATATGGCACATGAGTAGATTATCAAAGAAGGACAGTTAATTTAATACAAGGGGAGAAATCATGAAAATCAAAAGATCAGAAATTTTCTAGGTGTGATTGAGAAACTCCTATCATGTCCTAGGTCCTACGTCCTAATTGCAGGCTCGTAATTAGTACTCTAAGTCGAGCACCATTACGAGATCGCACTAACTGCGACACAGACCTGCATGGGCCACCACAAAAATGTGTCATGACCCGCACCCTGATTAGGGGCACGAGAACGTGGGTACGTCCAGCCTACGCCGCAGTGTCGGCGGTAGAACGCTGTGTAGGTTATCTATAACATCTAACATCTAACAACAAGATATACAAACCTGTCATCTCCGCACGGAGGTATAACATAACATCTCAACTCTATATTTCAAACACAAGTCTAGGAAGATAAAGATAGAACATGATATTGAATCAGACGAAAGAAAGGAACTGAAATATAAATAGAGTTATCACACTACACAAAGTAGATGTCCAACACAATAAGTACAAAACCTGAAATATAACTAAGTCACAACTAACAAATTGGAACAATCCGATACAAAATGAAAACTATAAACACTAGACTAGACTAGGCACCCTCTACTGAGCTAGATGCTCCTCAGGCTCCTGAAGGTCACCCTCATGTGTCCCATAGAAGGTAGGACAGTCACCATCATCATCTGTAATATTTTCAATAGGTCCAGTCAGGACAGGAACGAGCACAATACATCTCACGCAGTTCATATCATGTTGGGAAATGTAAAGCATGCATAGAGTAAGATACATGGACTGTAAAGAAATATATATAAAAACGAGAGAGATTTGATAACTGGAAATATCTATATATACGATAAGTAAGAACTGTAGGTAACCTGTGATTTAGAGCATGAGATGGTTATATAAACGGGTTTAGGACATATACAAGATTTCACAAGATTTCACAAGAATTTCTACAAGATGGGATTTTGATCACATAACCATTTCCTACTCACCCTCCCCAATCAATACACAAGAATCCAGTCAAGTTACGTTACCTTATACAAGAGATTTTTATCATGTTTGCTCACGTGATCATGAGAGTACAGGATTGCACAAGAGTATACATGAAAGCGGTGTACATGAAATACAAGATGTTCGTGAAAAGCACATGACAACTGTATCTGATGCACCCCGAGGGAGATAACATCGCATAACAAGATCCATATAGTACCAATCCGTGATAATGACGTGACAGCATCATGTAAGGTATTCTAGAGCAAGAATATAAATCCTAACAAGTATGAAAAGATCAGAGAATGTACTCGCCTGTCACCCTGTATGACTGATATGAATGGATGTCCGAACTGGTGTCACAGAGTCCTATTTAGAGTAAAACAGGTCACAATATATCCACAATGGTAAAAATAGAGTATACAATGCATACTACATGATTCTAGGTCAATCTGGTCAAAAATCAACTCTTGGTCAACTCTAACAGTCAAACTAGGTCAACTTAAGTCATACTAGGTCATAAGGAGTCAACTAAGTCAAACAAGGTTAAGCAAGTCAAGGTTAGTTAAATCTAGGTCAAACTTAGACTAACTAAGGTTTTGGTCAAACAAAGACTAGTCAGTAAGGTAATTAGGTTAAACAAAGACTAGTCAATAAGGTAATCAGGTCAAACATGGTCAGACTAGTTAAACTAGTCATTTTTAGGTCAATTAGGTCATGGTTTGACCAATAGTTGACTTTGGTCAACAATGGTCAACATTTTGGTCAACCTAGGTCTAGTAGTCCTAATGGTCTATCCTAACTCATTGGCCATAGGCCATAGGCTAATAACTAAGTTCCATAGGCTAATACCATATAGGTATCTATATATATATACAATAGACACATACACTATCTACACCATATATATATATATATACATAGGCCATAATATATATATATATATATATATATACATATCTACAATATATATATACAATATACATACCCACTATATATACCATATATATAACCAAATATGTAAAATACTATATATATATATATATTTTTTATGTAAAATACTATATATATATACTCACTATATATAACATATATATATATACATATATATTTACATATAACAACCACATAGGCCTATAGCCTATGTAATACCCTAGGTATCTATGTATAGACACATTATATATAATGACACACTATATAAACTAATACAATATATATATATATATTTTTTTAATACAATATATATATATATATATATATATATATATATATATATATGAAACATATATATACTACATATTTATAGAGAGAGAAGTAAGAGAGATAATTAGAGAGAGGGAGAGAGGACAGTGAGAGAGAGGGACTGCTAGACACACACAGGGAAGGGGAGGGGGCTGTTCTCAGATTTCCTGAGAACAGGAAATAGCACCAACACACACACAGTGCACATATATACATACATATGTATATACATACACAACTACCTATACACACAACTACAAATCCTGAAAACTCACCCACACTCACACATACATATATACTACGTATACATATACTAAAATACACACATACATGTATAAATCATATCAAAATTAGGTTTGAAATTCGTTTTAGAAAACTGGAAATAAATACAAAATCTGGAATATTGAGACTGTGTACTCGAAACTAGGTAAACCCAATTTCACACACAAAATCGAGCTAAGACTCGAATCTAAAGGTTGGTAAGTGATGCCCCACATGTACCCTAGTGTCTAGGGGGCCAGATGCGACACCACGACACGGTTTGACGTGTCCAAACTCACAAAAACCCCACTCGGGTAAATCCTGATACTCACACGCGTGCACAGCGTCGTGCACGCGTTCCACACGCTCGTGGACACACCAAGAGACACGACACGTCTCGTGGTCATGCACACGTGTAGCCCACCTATAGGGCTACACGATGGACACACTGACACGTGTCCACGACACTCGTGGATACGACACGAAACCCGTATCAGTCGTGAAAAATACGACTGATACTCACGTTTCGACCGCGTCGTGCACGCGGTTGCACGTCTCGTGCTCGTGACACAGGACACGACACATCTCGTGCTCGTGTCCTCGTGTACGCCACATATAGGGCTACACGCTCGTGTCACCATGAGACACCCAAGTGTCGTGTCCGCGCGACACGATACGCGCAAAGTTGCCCCCGCGCGCGTGTGCGCTGACAGCGCGTGTCCAGTGCGAGTGAGATTTCTCACTCGATACGACACGACATGACACCAAACCTTGGGGGCATGTTCACAGACATTGCATCCATGTCCATGTCAATTTTCTCGTGTCCTAGTGCTCTGTGCAGTGAGCACGAAGGGTGTGGTAGCAGGGCATGCACGCGTGTGCTCGTGCAGTGGGTTCGTGTCCATTTTGGACACGAACACAGCACGAAAACGTGCTCAGTCCACTTGGGTTGTGTCCTACATGTCTAGGGCTGCCCAAAAATATATTTTGTTTTATATTTTAACAAAAACAAATCTTTTGTGGCATTTCATCAAACAAGGTTTCCTAGCCTAGGATACGTGTCCGATACGGACACCAAACCAGCTCAAATTTTCACCAAACTTGACCTACAGTTCCCTGGTACCTAGATGCATGCAAATATGAAGAGAAAACACAATATTAACATGGTTTGAGGGTATTTACCTATTTGTGTATTTCCAATGGAAATCAATGAGAGGGGGGGTGTCCTTCCACTTGGTGATGCCCAAAACCCCTCAATCCTTGATAGCAGGCCCTAGCTAGTACCCTCTAGTGTAGGGGAGTCCAATGCAAGAAACTAGAGGTGATTTAGATCAAAATTGATCAAGTTATGGGGGTTTGAAGGAAAGGGTATTTTCTAGGTTTTAATTCATGTAAATTAATCATGAATGAATGTGATGGGTTTATATAGGAAGGGGGGGGTGTATGGCCTGCCATGGGGGTAGGGGAGGGTGTCCTTGGCTTGCTTCACGTTGAAGGAAGTTTGAATTTCAAGGTAATGGTAGCTTAGATCTTTAGGTTTTCAAGAAATATCACAAAAGTAAATATCTAGATATTTTCTATACTTTAACTAACATGTAAATATCTAACCCCTTAGTTTCTAGGTTAGTAACTAACCTCTAGATTAGGGTAAACTAGGTTAGGGCTCTCATGACACTTAACAATAATTAAATAATAATAAAACACATAAATACAAATAATTCCAAATAAATCCTAGAAAATTACCAAAATACCCTTTAGGCTAAAAAGCCCTAATTTGATGTTCTAAACCTATGGCTAGGCTCACATGATCATGGTTAGTCTCTAGGTTAAGAAAAACTAGGGTTACACTAAGGTTTTGCTAGTAAGTCACAAAGTCATAAGTCATGACTTAGAAAATGGGTTTAATTACACTAATAATCACCAAAAATCATATCATGACTAAAATACTATTAATTAATAATAAAAATAATAAATTTTCAAAAATACCCTAATTTCAGAAAACTGGGTGCTACAGAGAGGTAGCTTACAGGGTTGCACTTCCACCCAATCTAGCAGGAGTTCATGATGTCTTTCATGTATCTCAGCTGAGAAGATATGTTCCGGACTCCAGCCATGTGCTAGATCATTCAGAGTTGGAGATCGGACCGAGCCTTGCAGTTACTGAGCAGCCAGTGGAGATATTGGACAGGAGGGAGAAGAGGCTGAGGAACAAAGTCATACCCTTAGTACGAGTAGCTTGGAGCCGTCACTCTCCGGGTGAATCTACTTGGGAGAGGGAGTCGGACATGAGGGAGAGATATCCTTACTTGTTCGACCCAACAGCTGCGAGGGAACCGCCCGTTCCCGCTTGATACCTTAGAGGTTAGTTTGATAGTAGCCTTAGTCATTTGTTGCATTGCTTGTTATGTTAGAATGTTTGTAGAGTCTTCTATCCTTGTGAATTTCGAGGACGAAATTTTTCAAGGAGGAAAGATTTGTAAGCCCCTAAATTTCAAAATAATATTTTATAATATTAAATAGCTTTTATATATTTAAAATAGATTAATATAATTGCTAGGAATTTTTCTAGAATTTTTAAATAATTTTTAAATCAAAATATATCATTTTGTAATAAATTAAATTATTTTAATATCGTTTTGTAATTTTTAAATTTATTTTAATATCAAATTGTAATTAGTTGAATTGTTTTATTGCGATTTGCAAATAATTATTTGCAAACCGATGAGAGCGGGACCTTTCTGCCAAATCCCAAAATTGGGGGATTTTTCTGTAAAACCACCGTCACCCCCCCCCCCACGTTCCTACCTGCCTCCGACGACCGTCGACGAGCGACGACTGCCACCGCACGGTCGACCTAGCCCATTTCAACCGACCTACCCCCTCTATAAATACTCCCCGACCCCGAAACTGTAACCCTAGACTAATTTTCGACCACCCTAGACCCTTCTTCCCCGACGAGAACACTAACCCTAACCCTAACTCCGACGACCCACAGCGCCACCTCCCCAGCCACCTTCACCACCCACAACCACCACCACCAAGTTCGCCGAGGTCAGCCGAGTGCAACGCCACCCAAGCGCCGCGACGCCGACGCTTCCTCCGCCCTGTCACCGCACCAATAGCCCGCTCGACTTGGACACGTACGTGTCAGTTCTGTTTCGTGTCGTATTAGTGTCTCGTACTCACATATGCGACTCGCCTGGACACGAAGACTCTAATGGTAAGTCAGGACACGACTGACTTGGGTCGTGCGTGTCGTGCATGGTAAGGACACTTGGACTCGACCGTTCTTCGTGTCCCTAATAGTCAGGACACGAAGTTTGGCTATCGGGTTTAAAACCCGTTAACCTAAATCTAACCTAAAACTAACCCGAACCTATTTCCTAACACATGATTCGGGCTGACCCCCTGGCCAGCTCGACCACGCTTAAAACCCGACCCCTTTGCCTGACCCGAGTTCGAGCCCCCCTTTCTTTCTTTTTGGTTTTGTTTTGGTTTTAGTTATTTTATTATATTTATATATGTATATTTTTTTATATTTATATATGTATATATGTATATATGTATTTATATATATATATATATATATATATATATATATATATATATATATATTATATATATATATGTATATGTATATGTATATGTATATGTATTTATATATATATATATATATATATATATATATATATATATATATATATATATATGTATTTGTGTATATATATATTATTATATATACTGTTATATATATATATATATGTATACAGTATTTGTATATATATATATTTTTTAGTATTTCTTATATATATATATATTTATTATATATATATATATATATATATATATATATATATCTATATATTTGTATGTATATATATAAATATTGTTGTTATATATATATATATATATATTATTGTTGTATATTTATATTTGTATTTCAAATTCTACTTTGTACAAAATATTATTGTGCATAAATTCACAAGTCACTTTTATTATTTAAATTATGACTTGTATATTTTAGCACTTTAAAAATATATTTATGTATATAAATTACTGCTTTTTATTGATTATGACCAATTGATGTCTAAGCCTAGCATGGGTTTTTGGGTCCAATTGTGTCTAATACATTCAGAGTCTGTACAAGTCATATTGGACTTGATTCATGGCTCTGGGTCCTGTATTTGGACTTCGGTTCAATTTCGAATACATAGACAAAATAGTAAATAATTAATTAATTATTTTTCAGAAACTGTTGCTTGCTGTTTTTGAATTTTTATATATATTTTAATTGCTATAAAAATCTGAAAAAAATTATATTTAAATACTATGTTAATTTAGATAATTTATTATAATTTTTTTAGTATTTATTAAGTACTTTTGGTATTTTATAAAAATAGGAAAACAGAACTCATTTTCAGTATATATATGTTTGCTGATTTTTAATAAATATTTATGGAGGTTTATAAATTCCAGAAAAATTAGTATAAATTTCTATAATTAACAAGGATCATTTTGGTACTTTAATTTATGTAAAATTGAGCTTTTTGTCTTTCTCAAAAATTGTTGAAACATAGTGTACAGTTTGATTTATTTATTGAATAGTTACGACTTGCAACTTTTTGTGTTGTTTTGAGTTATAGTCGTTTTGAACCTCACTCTGCACTAGTATAAAGACTCTAGAAAGTTAGTTAGGGTATTGTGTCACCCCACATTGGTCTCCTATGCTAAAGTCATCATTTGACTAGGTGTCCAGTCAGAAAGTCGTGTTGCACCACTAGTGTTTTAGGTTTTACTTAGTGTAAAAACTAAGTTTATGTATTTATTTCTACAGTGACAAGTCACCAGACACCTATAGCATTTTTATCGCTACTTTGATTTGCTAAAGGTAAGTACTTCTACAAACTTTACATACTGTTACAACAATGAACTACGAATCCAACCATGTTAAATGCTGATCCTTGGGATAGCAAGTTAAATCTTCACATGTTGTATTTACTTTCAGTCACTACCATGCTTAGAACAGTCTTTATATATCCCTCACATGATTAGAATATGGGTTATGGGAAACTGATAGTAGAGTACATGATCATGCCCCCTTCTCCGTACGTATGTACCGAGCAAAGTTTTATTTTATGTGATTACTGTGCCATAGGCCTTATCTCAAAGTGGATTTGTACGTATGTACATCTATCGCCTTATCACTTGTACGGAAGTATATTTTATTATGTGCCCCTGCACATTGTACACCTATTGACGATCACGTACCTGCTACAGTTTTAAATATTACATATACATCTGTCTATATGACATATGTGTCCTTGCCATGGTAGATTATGAGATGCCATGATTCTAGTTTATTCCTCTTATGTTCATTTCATGTTTCGTATATTAGTTTGCTAGAAACAGTACTTGCTCCCGTCCTGACAGGATAACGTTGTAGGTATACTTACTGAGGAGGAGTTGCTCTGTGACTTATGGAGTTACTGCCGAGGACCAGGCTTTATCTTACGAGGATGTACCTGCGGGGAAACTCGTCTAGTTGTCTATTTACATTTTGGACTTTTGAGAGTAGTCATGTATTAGACTATGTATTTTGTGACTGGACCTGTATCCAGCTTTACATTTCGAACTTGTACTTGGACTTACTATTATATGAGATGACTTTTGTGTTTGGAGCATTTATGACTCTTTATTACTTCTAGAACTGTTAGCACATTTTAGTCTTACTTTTATATCTTTGGAACAGCTTACTACGTTTTATCTCAAGCGTAGGCTGGACATGACTCGGCCCGGCCCAACAATTTGGGTAGCGGATTGTGACATGGGGTGAGGGCGGCTGGAGGTGAGGAGGGGGGCTGGGGGAAGGGTAGGGTTAGGGTTCGGGTTAGGGGGAGGGGCGGGGGGGGGGGGTGAGGGCGGCTGGGGGGTGAGGGCGAGGGGGCTTCGGAGGGGAGGGGGGATGGTGGGGGAAGGGTTGGGGATTTGGGTTCGGGTTAGGGTTAGGGGTGGTGTAGGGGTTGGGGGGCTGGGGAGGGGAGGGGGGCTGGTGGGGGAGGGGTTAGGGATAGGGTTCGAGTTAGGATTAGGGGTGGTGTAGGGGGGAGGGGTGCGGGGGGGGGGGGGGGGGAGGGGGGCTGGGTTAGGGGCACCGATAGTGTCGAAAAATCTGATAATTTAGTAATAGTTATTTGTTTTCCGATACCGAAAAATGTGATACTCCAATTCGATAAGAAAATTGTTGCATTTAAAATTGTTACATTTAATTTGTTTAATAAATTGTTTTATTTAAAATTGGCGCACTTAAAATTGTTGCATTTAAAATAAGTAAAAATGTGATACTCCGACACCGAAAAATGTGATACTCCTGTACTCGGACCAGGCGGTAAGTAAAATTGTTACATTTAATTTGTTTAAATTTATTATAAACTTGTTTAATAAATTTTAATTTCCATTTTACAGGTTCCTCCATACACCGGTCGCTGGGTACATTCCTGCGACAGAACTACGGGGGGCCCTGGATCAACTGGAGGGATGTCCCGTCCGACAGGAAGGCCTTCTGGTTTGAGCACTTTTTGGTACGTAAAAGTTTATTTTCATTTAACATTTAGTATGTTATGTTATAACTTATGTACTTCTATAATTTTTTCAGCGGACTTACTTCTTCCCTCTCCACCGCGCCGTTGCTGTCGATGCTATATTTTCCAGCGTCGCCAGCAAGCTCATTAGGGACGCGATCATCGACCAAAATGATCGCGACCGCCGGGGAGAGCCTATTCAGGGTTGGATCTCTGCCGCCGACTGGGCGGTAATGAAGAGGAGATTCGAGGAGGAAGCCTACAAGGAGAAGTCCGCGAAGTCTAAAAGAGCGCGACAGGCGGGATCGCAGTGGTGTGGTGGATCAAGGTCCATCATGGATTTCTTCACCCATATGGTATGTATCTCGCCGTATACCCATAATTAATACTTTATAGTAATATATTTCTTTCAAATTAACTGACAAATTATATAATAATTTCTTAACAGGTTGAATCGGGAGAAGACCCGAATATGGTGACCTTGTTCCTCGCCACGCACATGAAGGGGGAGCGGTTCGTAGACGACAAGGCCTGGGACACCTACGTAAGTTTTACTTAATGCTAGTTCATTAATATTAATTTTTAGTTACGTAGAAAATTCATATAGATGTTATTTCTAGGCCGAGTTTTAGAAGTTTTACTTAATGCTAGTGCATTAGTATTAATTTTTAGCGACCACGTGAGAATTCATATAGATGTTATTTCTAGGCCAAGTTTTTGAGGCTTAGGGAGGCCAGACCGACACATTCAGAGGGAGCTGGTGCTAGCACTTCCCGGCAGCCCCCGGCCGCCGCAGCTCAGTCAGATGACGAGCTGTGGATGAGGGCCGTTGGTGGCATGCATAGGGGTACGTACTATGGTACGGGCTCCTATGGTGCCTTCATTGCGTCACAGGCCTCTGCGACCGCCACTAGTGTGCCCGGCCCCGCACATACTGAGGAGTCGCCCCGCCAGCAGCAGAGTGACGTCCTTGCGCAGATCGCAGCTCTGCGTGACGAGATGCTGCAGAGGATGGGGGCACCGCATACAAATGATTCTGCGCTCATCTCACGCTTTGAGAGGCTGGAGGAGACTACGGAGGCGCTGCAACAGATGACCCGCGCTACGCAGCGGTTGGTCGAGCAAATACATCATTTACAGGAGATGGCTGCGGAGCGACCGTCTGCTGGTACGTCGGGAGCATCGTCTATATCCGGCGGTGCACGGGAGGACATGCTCGTCCACCTGTTGTCACCGGAGGAGTATCAGACGATCCTGACGTTGCGACATCAGTCATCTGGTGGCGCTCCTCCTCTAGCACCGGGTCCAGCTCTAGGCGATCAGTAGTTTTGTTTTTGCATTTTTGGACTGTACTATATTTTTGACTTTGTACGTATTTGGAGATATTCAGTTTTTTCGTTGAGGATATTGAGTTTGTACATATTTGGGGATATTGATTTGGTTTGTTCAGGATATTATATATTGACATTGTTCATTGCGGATAGTATTTTTTTTTTATATTTTTTGTATATTCTGGAATGATTTGTGCGTGCCGGTGTTGAGTGTTCCACCGAGGGGGTCGGCGAACCCAGGGATTGGATTCTGTATTTTGTATTCTGTATTTTGGCTCAGGCTCCAGCTCCATTTGCATTCTGGAACCTGTTTTTTTATATATTTTTTAACTTAGCGACGTTTTTAGCGACGTTAGTATTCGTCGCTAATTTTTAGCGACGTTAATAAATGTCGCTAAAAGCGTCGCTAAATGCTGACGTGGCAATACGTGGCACCATAATCTGATGTTAGCTCGTCGTCGCCAAAATGTCGCAACAGTGTCGCTAAACGGCGACCACACGATAACGTCGTCATATACGTCACTAATTAGCGTCAACGACCAAACGTCGCAAATAACGTCGCTAGTTAGCGACGTTAATAACGTCGCCAAATAACGTCGCCCTAGCGACGTTTTGCGACGTTTTCTCGTTTAGCGACACTTTTTTCCGTCATTTTCAAAACGTCGCTAAATTCACGTAGCGACGTTTTCATCGAGTTTAGCGACGTTTTGTAACGTCGCTAATCTAACAAATTTTTGTAGTGTACGGCCCAAGTGGTCGGGAGTTCGAGCCCCAGAGGAGGCGAGTTCGCCACAATTATCCATTGCTTCAAAATATATATATATATATATATATATATATATATATATATATATATATATATATATATATATATATATATATATATATATATATATATATATATATATCGGTTGAACTGGCATCTAAAATTATAATAATGTTAAGTTTACGACCACAAGTGGAGGAAGATGACCAATTGGCAACCGTTATATGACGGTTGTAAATGATTACAACCACATGATTTTAATTCTAGCATTAGGCGGGGACTGAACTTTAGATATTAGTTGAGTGACACGAGAACGTTAGTATCGCACCGTCTAAAATATTAATTTGTAGAATTTATTTATCACAAAAATTATTGCATACTTCAAATCCAAACAAGAAAATAAAACATAAAAAGAAAATTTTATTTTTTTAAAATTTTAGGCCGAGCTACAACCGTAGTTTGCAGTATTGTCTGATACCGATCTTATATGGTCGATATCAATACGTTTTTGTATATCCCGATCTGATACCGACTGATACTCGATGTCGATATTAGGGGTGTCTTTTTCGGTCAATTCGACAAAACAAATTGAACGAACAAAGTGAATCGGTAAAGATGTAAGCACAATAAGGTTGTAAAATTATATAAAAGATGGAAACTCAACTATCACATGTAAATCAATCAACAATGTTCACTACTATTTCATTCAGTTTTAAAACTATTAAGAAATGACACTTGAAATGTTTAAAATTATGTCTAAGTGTATAAAATATACTTTCTAAAATATTAATAATTTTTTTATAACAAAAAAAAAATAGATACCACGATTCGAAAGTGACGATACTGGTGATACCGTTCTGATACCTATTTCGATATCTATAATGCAAATATTGGCTACAGTCTGCCCATATTCTACTGTGTTCCACCTTTTTGTCTAGCTTGACAGTTTACATAAAATCGGAACCGAAAAAAACATCATTTAAAATTGTTTTCCAAATAATAGCAGCAACAATCATGATAACCAATTCTAACTTCTAAGGCCATCTCCAATTGGGGTTTCTATCTCCATTTTTTTGTTTGTGTAATTTGTATATAGAAACTCTAACAACTAGGATAGAAATTTGCTTAAAGTACCATGCCAAATAGGATAGAAACCCAATTTGAAAATTTATATCATAGTTAGTAGAGTTCCTATATAAAAATTGCACAAAAATAAGAACACTCCTCAATGGATATCCATTTCTATTATATGTGACAAAAAATAAAGTATCAACTTAATGAAGTGGTGTCCAATATTAATTGGTATGAGGTCATCTCCAATGGGGGTTTATATCTCTCCTATTTTATAGTAGAAACTTATTTTATAAAAAGTTATTCCAATGGTGGGTTCTATTTCAATTTCTATAGTATGTGGTGGTGATGTCGGATTGAGAGTTTCTGTAAATAGAAACTAGCTGAACTAGAGTTTCTACAGAGATTTCTACATGTAGAAACTCTCATAAAAAAAATTTTATCTCTCATAACAATTAATATTTAGTCCCACATCATCATTAAATTGATACTTTTATTTGTTGTCATATAGTATAGAAATGGAGAACCATTGAAAAATATGTGTGTGTGTGCAATTTTTATATAAAGACTCTACCAACCATGATATAAGTTTTTTTAAATTATAATGACAAGTATAATAAAAACTCAATTTTAGAAATCTCCATGAGAGTTGGCCTGAGAGACGAAGAGTTTGTACATGTAGAAACTCTTATAAAAATTATCCATCCTATAGCCATAAAAACTGTTATAAAAATCTCCATTGGCAGAGATTTTTTCTAAAATGCGAAAGTAGAAAACCCCCATTGGAGATAGCCTAAACCTACCATACAAAACATAGTATATAATCATGGTTTGTTATTAGATTGGATCAGATACCAACATGTGGATTGTGACTAGCGGACAAAATATTTATTTCTTTTTGTTCCTGCTGAATTACCTTGTATTGTATGTTTTGATGTCATGTATGTGGATTGTGACTATTGGGACCCAGAGAAAATTAACTTCCAAGTTCGGTCCCCACCCCCACAAAAAAGTTTCCAAACACAACGTTCAGGGTGGAGAAAACAATTTCTTCCCTATTTTCTTTTCCTTTAAAAACTAATTTTCGTTTATGTTCTTTTTCTTTGGCATCCGAACACCCATACCCATAAGGCTATGTTTGATTTGTTTTTTTTTTTTTCCTAAGAAAATATTTTCATCACAAATTTTCCACCAATTGCAGTGTTTGATAGCTTATTTTTTCCATGGAATTATTTTCCGAAAAACTATTATTTTCCATATTTTTTTCTAAAACGGTGGAAAATAAAACTTGTCCAATCCATAGGAAAATATTATTCCATGAATTAATTTTTCATGGAAAACAATGACAATCAAACACCCAAATTAAGTTTTCCATGAAATTTTTTTTCCTAGAAAAATAATTCCATAGAATTAATTTCTTTTATATGTATTTTCCACCTTGCAATCAAATACACCCAAATTAAGGGTCTGCTTGGTAACAGCGTTTTCACCAATTTTGGGGTGTTTTTGAACCGACCGTTTATGAAAACCCATGCTTGTTAATTTTTTTGAGGCACTGGTTTTGGTCGGCTCAAAAATCCTCCAAAATCGGTGTAATATATTTTTGGGTGGCTTTATAAATATCCCAAATCGGTGGGTTTTGAGCGGCTCTATTTTTTTATTCCATTTATATATCATCACAAAAATATATATAATTATAACTATTGATACTCTTCCCTATTTAATTTATTCTTGTAAAAACCTTTCAGAACCGCTCGTTAGTGAATTACCAAGCATGGATTGGACTGGTTTAAAAGTCGCTACTTAAAAATCATCCAAAATCGGACCCCTCATAACCGTTACCCTAACCTCATAACCGCTACCCCTACAATTAGGGGTGAGCATTCGGTTTATTCGGTTCCAACCGAACCGAATTGTCAAGAACCGAATAAACCGAATTTCCAAAATCAATAACCGAAACCGAACCGAATTTGGAAAAAAACCGAACTTAAACCGAAACCGAAACCAAAATAATCGGTTCGATTTTCGGTTTATTCGGTTTATGTGAATTTTTCTGTTGGCCATTTTTGTCAATGGGCCAGATTCCAAAATTAGGCTTGTTGGCCTTTAAGAGTCCATCCACAATAGCACAGAAGCTAGAGCACATGGACCACTACACTATTTTTAGCCAAAAGGCCACCAGATATACTCTGCTGGAAGTGTTGACAGGGTCCCTTTTATAACGTCCTCTAAGCCAACTTTTTTTTTTTTTTGCTACAAATGATGTGGAACTAAATGTGCACATTCAGTTAACACTTTATTGGCAAGATATTTGAGTTCATTGGTTGGTCATGCAATTGCAAACAAAGAAACATATGATATGAAAGCTTTTCACTTGAAGACGTTTGACAACAGCCTAGTATTCTTCATGTTTATATAAACATCAAACTTAGATTGTAATAGATTTTTCTATCAAGGCGAAGCTGGGTGTCAAGGAAGCAGCCACATATAGAGTATCTTTATCACCTCTATTGCAATCTTGAAGGTCAAGCACTCCTAAAGCAACAATACATAGTCTTAGGAGGTTAATTACTAAAATGAGAAAAATAGAATTTCTTAAATATATATATATATATATATATATATATATATATATATATATATATATATATATATATATATACATATATATATATATATATTTTTTTTTTTTTTTTTAAACTCCCATATTATTAGAATCAAGGCTCAAAAAGCTGAAGCCTGACACGTATACAAGACAAAAGTATACCACGCAAGGAAAGACAGGGAGAAGATGCGGGCGCAGCCGCCACTATTACGAAAAGAAAGCCGAAGGTATGTGAGGGCAGATTGCGCTCCGTTTGCGACATTGCCGGTGAATTTCCCGGATAAGCTGATCGGCAGAGTATTGGTACCCCTCATATCTCGCTTTGTTGCAGTTTTTCCAGATTGCCCAGGTTGCGG
The DNA here is from genome assembly GCA_029216955.1 of Iris pallida. Classification (NCBI taxonomy): domain Eukaryota; kingdom Viridiplantae; phylum Streptophyta; class Magnoliopsida; order Asparagales; family Iridaceae; genus Iris; species Iris pallida. The sequence goes on from JANAVB010002397.1 coordinate 3,968,443, forward strand.
CCGCTGCAACGATCTGGTGGCCGTGGGAGGCAGCTCCCCAGTGGGCCAGAAGATCGATAAAGCGCCCGTCTCCTGGATAGGTGTTGTAGTTGTGGTTGAGAGTGTTCCAAACCTGGTCCGGGAGCCTTCCCTCCTGGAAGATGTGATCTATGGTTTCCATCTGGCGGTCAGTGCAGCAATGACACGCGGACGCCAGGCTGAACCCGATAGCGTTAAGGTTGTCGTCGGTGGGCAGTTTCTTCTTCATGACTCTCCACAGAAGGAAAGACCATTTCTTAGGGATGCATGAGTTCCAGTACCGTTTGATGAATAGGTCTGTTCCCCTTTCGAGGATCATGAGTCTTGCCGATCTAACGGAGAAAGCTCCGGAGGCTGCCGGAGACCACTGCAGAATATCTGCGTCGTGCCCAATGATAAGACCGAGCTGGCGCATGCTATTGACAGTTTCGTTGCCTGACCAATCACGAATCCCGTCCCAATTCCAATCGTTATTGGTGGGATTCCATAGGTCTTTAATCTTGCTGTTTCTGGGTGAATCGGTAATGTTCGGAATGAGGCGATCACCTATCCACCTTTCCAGGAAGGGGTTGGCCTCGCCAGACCCCAGCCGAAGTCTGATTGCTGGCTCGGCCAACTCGCGTCCACGTAAAATGCGACGCCACGCCGCTGATGATCTGCTGTTGGCAGTGGCCGTCGCCGGGTGGATGTGTTTGAAATACCTGGCCTGCATAAACCTAGTCCACAGGTTATGGCTGGTGCGTAATTTCCACCACAGTTTCATTGAAAAAGCATTGACTATGTGATCGAGTTTGGTGAAACCTATCCCGCCAGTCGCGGTTGGGATGGCCATAGTGTCCCAGCTGGCCCAGTGGTGTTTGTCTTGCCCCTTGTTGTGCCCCCAGAAGAAGTTGCAAAAGATCTTCTCAATCGACGCGATAACCTTCCTGGACGGAGAACAAGCCGCAAGGGTGTGGATGGGGACAGAATTGAGCACATGTCTGATGAGGATAATTTTGCCTCCTGGGGATAGGGTGGCGTTATGCCATCCTTCGATTTTGTTCCTGATTTTGGTGATCAAGTTCTCGAATAAGCTGGCGTTAGATTTTCCGTACACCAGAGGACAGCCGAGATAGTTAATAGGAGGATGAGCCACCGCAATGGAAGTTAGGTTGGTGAGTCTGGTTGCGTTCTCGGTTTTGATGCTGTGGTGGGCGTAGATGACGCTCTTGGAGAGGTTGATCTTCTGGCCTGAGCATCTGGAGTACCGATTCAGGGTGTTGTGAACTACTTCATCGATCCGATGTCCCCGGACGAGAAGATGAGTAAATCGTCGGCAAACGCCAGGTGGGTGATGGTGGGGCATCCACTGGCAGTGTGGTAAAGCTGAAAGTTGGGGGTGTTGACCATGTTGTTGAGGTTTCTGCTCAGAGCGTCGGCAACAATGATGAAGACCGTGGACGAAAGAGGGTCGCCCTGTCTGACTCCGCGGCTAGATTTGAAAAAACCTTCTGATTGGCCGTTGATAACTGTGGAAAACCAAGAGTTGTTGATGGATCTCCACACGATGTTGGTCCAATTCTCGGAGAATCCGAAAGCTCTAAATACCCATATCATGAATTGCCAGTCGAGTCTGTCGTAAGCTTTTTCCATGTCGACTTTGATGGCGATGTTGCCCCCTCTAGCCGGGAACTTCATACAGGTAATAAGTTCCTGGGCCAGCATGATGTTGTCTTGGATGTTCCTTCCGCGAACGAATCCGCTTTGTTCCTCCGATATTATTTTGGGAAGAGTATCAGTCATTCTAGTGGCGATGATCTTGGAAATAATTTTGTTGGTGAAAGTGCATAGACTGATGGGTCGAAAATCACGAAAGGACACGGGATTATCTTTTTTCGGGATGAGGATGAGATTGGCGCTGGAGATGGCTTTGGGATAATGAGCACCTTCGAGGAAGGCGATAGCCGCTTCAGTGATGTCCTGCTTGATGATATCCCAGCAAGTGCGAAAGAAGGTGCCAGAAAACCCGTCTGGACCGGGGGCGCTGTGCGCATTCAAGGCCCACACCGCATCTTTAACTTCCTGTTCGGACAGAGGGCGTTCCAGCTGGGCGTTGTCGAGGTCGTTTATGAGGGTGGGAATTTGGTCAAGGAATGAAGTGTCTTTGTGGACCATCTCTTTGGAGAATAATTTGGTGTAGAAATCTGTGGCCGCTTCTTGGATCCCTATGTGGTCAGATCTGATTAAGCCTTGCTCGTCCGCGATGTGGTGTATCGAAAGTTTATTTCTTTTGCCGTTGACGCATGCATGGAAGTACTTGGAGTTTTTGTCCCCGTCACTGTCCCATTTCAGTCTGGCTTTCTGCTTCCAGAACTCGGTCTCGACTCTAAGCCTGAATTTGAGCATGGCCTTGGTGAGGTTCAAGGCTCTCCTGGCCGCTGGGGAGCGGTCGGTGAGGAATAAAGCTTCGGCTCTGGTAACATCGTCCTCTGCGACGCAGATAGCTTGGAAAATGTCTCCAAAAGCTTGTTTGCTCCAGATGGAGAGAGCTTTTCTGGTGGCTTTGAGCTTGTTGCTGACCCGAGAGAGAGGGTTCGGAGAGTTTGACTGTTCCATGCTTCGGTCATGATGCTCAGGAATTGCGGATGGGTGGTCCACAAGTCAAGGAATTGGAAGTTCTTTTTGGAAGGGTGGGATTTGTTTTTAATCTCCAGCAGGATGGAGGCATGGTCTGATTCGATGGAATTGAGGTAGGACAGGAAGGAGGAGACCCTCATTCCGTTCCAGCGAGCGTTGGTGAGGGCTCTGTCCAATCGGGAGTATTGGCGCCGATCTCCATCCTGCATGTTGCACCATGTAAATTTGCTGCCTTTGAACTGGAGGGGGGGTGAGATGAGCGTTGAAGATAAAGTTGTTGAAGTCTTGCATGGCTGATAGAGGCGGGGGCCGGCCTCCGATCTTCTCTTCTCTGCAGGTGATGGCGTTGAAGTCCCCTATGCAAAGCCAAGGGATGTTGGTGTTGTGGAGATATGTGTCGAGAAGGTCGTTCCAAAGGTGTTTTCGCTCTGCGATGACGCAGCTGCCGTGGACTGCAGACAGGATGGCTCGCTCCGGAAGGGAGGGGTGAGTGATCCAGCAAGAGAGGGCTTGATGGGTATCCTGAATGATGTCGATTTTTACTTCCTTCGCCCCGAGAATCCAGATATCGTGCCTACCAGCAATGGCCGTAGGGAGACCCAGTGCTAACTGGGTGGATTGAGGCGTTTGGATGGTATTTTTGGTTCAATGATGATGAAGATGTCAATCTTGTGAATTTTCCGAAGGCTGGAAATTCTCCTGAGAGTCGGTTTATTAGCCAGGCCTCGGACGTTCCAAGATATGATGTTAAGCATTTAAAAGATTTTGTGGAAGTTTTTTGTTCCGCCTTGTGGCAAATCTGGTTAGAATGGTGACAGTTTTTTCGGTGCCTGGGTTTCTCCGTTGGTGGTTGGCCGGGTCTGCAGACGATGCTGAGGGAGAATTGTGGGTGTGACGCTCGTGCGAGCCGAAGGGGGGGTTTATCAGATTGCCAGCTGAGTCGACTGCCGTGTCCTCCGAAGGGATGGTTAAGGAGTCGGGGGCGCTCTCAATCAACAGATGTTGTAGGGGAGCTCCTGCGGCTAAGACCTGTAGACCTCTCCTCACTTGGTCGGGTCCGAGAATAGCTAGGGCGTCTTCGACTGGGATAGTGCTGGGGGATGGGTGGGTGACGAGGGAAGGGGGATGGAGATGAGGGTCATCCCCCTGGCTGGAGGTGAGTTGTTTGTGGTCTACTACGCCAGAGACGTTGGCGTCTTCTACACACGTGGAGTTGGGGGAGGTGGGTTCAGGCTCGACGGTGCTGGATCCTTCTAGAGGATTGCCGGACTCCGGTTCCTCTGAGTCAAGGATGGCGAATTGATTGGAGATCTCTATGTGATGTGGAATGAAAGGGATAATGGCTCTGCTCGGTTGTTCGCTGGACGCTGGTTTCCCGTTGCTGGAGTCGAATCGGATGTGAGAGTTCGGTAGAGGGAGTATTGGGCGATTTAGGGACCTTCCCCTCCGAAGAATCGCCGTCATTTCTGGATGGCTTCTTTTTCAGCTCCGGATGCAGGCGGTGGCAGAATTTGGGTAGGTGTCCTCTGAGTTGGCAGTGGTTGCAGAACAGTATGTGATTGTCGTAGAGGATTTGTTGGGTGTGGGTGTGGTTGCCTAGCTCAATGGAGATGAAGTTGGGAGGATCTGAAGAGAGATCGAGTTCAACACAGATTTTATATGTATATATATATATATATATATATATATATATATATATATATATATATATATATATATATATATGATATTTACGTAATTGTACAAGTTTATTCGGTTTTCGGTTTTGAACCGAAACCGAACTCCAAAACCAAAACTGAATAAAAACTTTTAGTATTTCCAAAACCGAAATCGAATATCTTATTCGGTTCGATTTTCGGTCCAAAACCGAACAATGCTCACCCCTACCTACAATTGCCAAGCAGACCCTAAATGAATAACTTTCATTTTCCAACGTCCTCGTACACGAACAAGAAGTAAAAGTTATTTGGCAAAGTCATTTTGGAGAATTCTAAACAGGCATTTTCCAAGAAAATAAGAAAAATCGCCCTTAAATGTGTATTTAACATTTAAAACAATAAACTTGGAATGTTCCCCTCGAAGAAAACAACTATGATGCTCTTGTTCTTGGATTCCAAAACAAAAACAACTTTTGGCTCATGAATCACAAATAACATGAGAAATGAGAAACGTGAACGACCTGTAACCAAAAGCTGCAAGGAGAGCAGGTTCGAATCCACTTCTTCTGTTGGAAAGAGGCTTAAACTTTGTTCCTCATGTTTTATTACATGTTTTGTTGCCTGTAGTTGTTCACAGCTCATACGAAATATCAATGTCTTCATTTATTGATCAACACCATCCACTTGATAGAGGAATAAATCAATCAAGTAACAAGAGAAGTATTATAACATTACTACACTATGATAAAGTTACATATATAAATTACAATTAATAATTAGAAATTGTAGGGAGAAAAAAAAAACTAAAATGAATCAATTTTTCACAATCATGGAAGAGCCTACAGGTTTGCGTTCGCAGAGGATGTTGGAATCTTACAGAAATGAGGTTCTTCAAGAAAATCCGTATATTTTCTCTTCACTTATTCTCTACATATCTGTATTATCAGCATTTGGCTTTATCCCACCATTCTCTATCCTTGTTGCCCTGATTGAGGCGGCCGATGGTTGTTCGAAGAAGCAGGGATAGCATTTACAGTCTTAGATACATGTCCATTACTTTGCAAAGGGGGTCTACCAATACCATTAATGACTGGATCCTGAAGATTGGGCAAGTTAGGTTTCATCGCCATCATCGATGATGACTCCGTTTCTGTGAGAACATGAACAAGAAGATCCATAAGTACTCAAACACTGACTAATTTAAACATGTACATGTGGGTAGCTTATATATATATATAAGCAGATAAAACATTGATGGGTCAGATAATATTATATCATTCAAAAGCAGATAAATTATCGATGGGTCAGCATATATGACAAACTTCAACCATTTGTGTTCCTTACAGCTCACTAAATCCATTTTCATGAAGTATTTGTGATTAAAATTCAAATATTGTCACAAAAAAGCACATGACTGACAAGCTGCTGCTAAGGAATCTGACAGTTCAGAAGTCCAACAAGAAAGTCTGGTATAAATAATAATAAAAAGATTGGTTAACTCCAAACTTGATGTATTGTTTTCACATGTATCTCTTGTTGTCTCTCTACTGCAGTTTTTGTACATACAAATTAAACTTTTGAAATGTGCAGCGCCAGCAAGTTTTCAAAATCTACTGTTAAATTCAAAAACTGAATCCCAAAAAGAAGCACCTCGCCCTTTAAAAGGCATCTGTTTAACATCTAAGTGTCCAACTCCTTAACTCACCCGGTAACATAAGAAACTAAACACAAGAAAGGTGATATTTTGCGAGTGAAGAACAGAAAATAAGGATGCACATGAAAGAATAGATCTAGACAGTCGTAACGGGGTTCACCAGCAACTAAAAGACAAATTAAGATTAAAGTGACCAATAAAAAATTATGCGTAAAATGTGAAACTAACTGCATTATAGTTCAAGTCACATTAGCTTCTAAAGTATGTCCAATTTGGACTGTAGATAAGGTTAGAGAAAAAAAAAACTTAAAAAATTTCAAGGTTATGATTGTTGGATGTGTTGATATCAATCTAATAGGGAAACAAACTGCAAAATGAATTTCTCAAATGGTGAATACGTATTAGAAGTTTTACTATAATTAAATATGCAAGAAAGAGATAATATGCTTGCAAATGAAAGTCTCCTTCAATAACACAATGATGAGTTGATCACGGTTTAATAGTTGATAATATTCATTAATTAATGTTCCCTTGGTTAACTAACATGGTATCAAAGCAAAAGGTCATGTTTTATATTGGCCTTCCATGCGTGATCCTCCTTTCTCTGGGCTTTAGCCCAAGCACACTCTAGACTCATCCACGTGGTGGGGTTAAAGATATAATATATAATGTTGGCACGTACCTAACAGATCAAGCTTTTGGGAACATTGGTTTAACTAAGATACAACAAATTAATAATCAATATCGTGTGAACATTAATGTAGAAACAAGTATACCTCTCTCTCTTCCACAGTTGATAAGCTTAAGGAGAGAATCCCTAAATGCCTTCAGAACAGCCCTCTCCTGCTCTACATACACCTCTGATATGCTCTGATTGTCTGGCGGCTTCTGGGACGCACTGGGGTTTCGTGATGACATGAAAATCGTGTCTTGCTCATTGCACATTAGTGCCATTGTTCCAGGTGACATAGGCCTATTAACTTTCTGCACATCAGCACAGTCAGAACCTGACTCTTCTGTGCTCATGTTGTCTGCATGTGGCCTGCTTGATCGGTGATCAACTGATATTTTCTGAACATCCGACTCTTTCTGGCTCTCATCCCTGACATGGCTCGACGATGGAAGGGAGGTATCCATATGATTAGTTTCTGCTAGCTTCTCCTCTTTAGCTTTTCTATCTAGATTAAGTTGGAGATTAAACATAAGAAATAGTCCAGCTTTAGAAGTTGACTTATTTACTAAGAATAACTTTAATAAGGATTATGGTAAAACAGTGCAAGTAATAGTGAGATTTGACTATTTATGACAAGGCCTCTCCTGCTCATGATTACCTTGCCTAAGAAATTTGTTACCAACAAAGAGGGAGAGGGGCCATGTCAGGTTGACAGCTGGTCAACTAAAGTTTTGAGAATCTTGCATGGAGCTTTCTTGTGTTCCATAGTGGACCCAATTCTTATGAGAAGACTTGTATGACAAGAAAGTTGAGTATGTATTACCAACATATTTTGATTGACATCTATAGAGAAATGCTCGTAATTTGATTATTCATTCAATTATGCCTAAATAGGAATGTTGTGCGTTTTGTCATAGAGATGAATGCAATTTCCTATAGCAAATTGTATCGTCTTTTACCTTTTAGTCGAGGAAAAATGAATGTGCTTTGCATGAGCTTAAATTGCATAGCCAAAAGTAAAGTCTACCAGACCTCCAACTGGTCTAGGTTTTACAGCATGACCCACTTATTCTTATAGCTTCCTTGGCTAGGAACTTAGCACAAATTTGGCACCAACATACAAGGTGTTGAGAGTAAATAAGGGACTTTAGTCCCACATCGGTTAGATGTAATATGAAGAGGGGTTGGACCCTCTATAAGTAGTAGGCAGTAGCCCTCAATAATATTATCTGAGAAATTAGACTCATTTCTACATGGTATCAGAGCCATAACTCTCTCTCTCTCTCTCCACAAAAACAAAAACAAAAAAAAATTTAGCCGAATCCCCCCCCCGGAGCAGCAGCCCCCCCCCACCCCCAAAACCCAAACCACCCCCGACCCCCCCCCCCCGACCCCCCCCCCCCCCGGAGCAGCGCCCCTCCCCCCCCCCCCCCAACCCCCCCCCAACCCCCCCGAGCAGCAGCGCCCCCCCCCCCCACCCCCCCCGGAGCAGCAGCGCCCCCCACCGACCCCCCCCCCCCGAGCAGTAACCCCCCCCCCCCCCCCGACCCCCCCGGAGCAGTAGCGCCCCCCCCCCCCCCCTGACCAGCACCCTTCCCCCCCTCCCGCCACCCGCCAGCACCCTCCCCCCCTCCTAACCCTAGCCTCTCTTGCAATGGAAACCCTAACCCTAGCTCTAGCAGCCCCATCCAAACCCTAACCCTAGCCGTCAAAAAAATAAAAAATAAAAAAATAAAATAAAAAAAACAGATTTTCTTCTCTTTAGAAGATCTCTGTAGTTGCCTCGAGAATCAGTACCTTCTTTTTAGAAGCTCTACTACGAATACGAAATCTCTTTAGATTTTCGTATCTCAGAAACGTTGTCTTTACAATCGTTTCTGCACGGCTGGTATACCTCTGGTTTGTCTCATGCAAGGAGGCACAACTACGTTGGTTATCCTTGAGCCGTTCGAACGCGTTATCATGACGCGGTTCTAGTTGGTCGTATAAACTACGACATATCAGTGAGGGATCTCGTTTTGTTGTTTCCCCCCGATAGCTGACTAAGACGAAGACGACTCACAAGAAGACGACTCAGGAAACAACACCTCACTGATTGTAGTTGAAGAAGTCATGGATTCCATCTATGGGAAGTTGACAGCAGAAGAAATGAAGGTCCTGGTCGAGGATCTCCTGACCAAGAGATTACCGGAGGCAACCCCACGCGTGACCCATACTGATGTGGATCCGTCACCGTACAAAATGGGAAAGTTGGACAAGCTGGAGACGAAGTTGGAAGGCACGACCAACTACTTGAAATGGTCGCGGCAGGCGATGCGGACGCTGAAGGGACGTGGCTTGGTTGGTTATGTAGATGGCCACACCAAGGCCCCTGTCGATCACTCCTCGAAGGAGTTTGCTGTATGGGACATTGTCAACAATGTCGTAGCTGGTTGGTTGACAGCCTCTTTGACCGACCAAGTGTCGGGTAACGTTGAAGCAATGGAGGGAGCTGCTGATATCTGGAGAACATTGAAAGATATGTACTCCGGTTCGGGTAACCCCATGCGAGTCTTCCAACTGCAGGATGAGCTCGATCGGGTAATCCAAGACGATCGTACCATCTCTGAGTACGCTGCCTTGTTGAAGAAGTACTGGTCTGATCTTGACCATTATGATCCTCTTGGCATGGAGGATGCTCAGGTTGAACCGGCTTTTGTAACACATTTCCAGAAATTTCTGGATTATATCTCGCGGCAACGGATGATGAAGTTTTTGAAGGGGCTCAACCCTGCATTTGAGCAACGGAGGAATGTACTTCTCGCACAACCGCAGCTGCCGACATTAGAAGACGCCATAGCTGCCATGGCACAAGAAGAAGCACGGTTGAAGCTGATGCCTACCAAGGGTATCTCCCAGGGGGAGCAGGCCGGAGTTGACACATCTGCTCTTGCCACTTTCACACAGCCTCCTTCTACGGGAGGCGTTTGCCACAACTGTGGTGACACAGGACATTACATCCGCTTTTGCCCAAAACCGACACGGCCTCCCTCGAATGGTCGGGGCCGTGGTCGCGGTGGACGACAAGGTGGTCGAGGCAGCTACAGTGGTGGAAGGGACACTTACTCTGGAGGCAACAAGGCGCATCTGGCGGATGAAGGTGGGGACAATCAGCTGGCGGACATCACTCCATTTGAGAGAGAAGTTCTCGAGAAGATGCGCGGCTCAAAGCTTGGTTCTGGTGAACGACAAGTCATTCCTGGGACGCCGTCCACTACAGGAGATTACTGCACTTACTTCTCCCAAACCAGTGCCGGTATACCTCCGCGTGCTCTTGCATCTGTCTCTCAGCCAGCTTGGATTATTGACTCTGGGGCATCTTGCCATGTCACGGAGTCCCGAGGTGAGTTCCGGGAATACTCTACTCTTACGCCGCCAGAAAGCATTCAGACTGCTGATGGTACCTCCAGGCCTGTTACGGGTAAAGGCACTGTTGATTGCACTCCTTCCATCACTCTATCTAATGTCTTACATGCTCCTTTCTTTCCTGTCAATCTTATATCCATTAGCGCCATTATCCTTGATCTAAACTGTATTGTTTCCTTTGATATTCCTAAGGTAACTTTTCAGGAGAAGGGAACGGAGAGACGACTAGGCACTGGCACATGGCATAAGGGTCTATGGTACTTGGACAGGAACGGTCTGGATAGAGCACTGGCATCTTTGGTTGTAGACGCACAACCGAAAGTCCGAAGTCGAAGTGTCGAAGCCGAGCTGCTCCTCTACCATCAGCGTGTAGGACATTCTTCTTTTCCCGTTATTAGTCGACTGTATCCGTCCTTATATCAAAAAGCAAATAAAGAGTTGTTAGTTTGTGATGCTTGTGAGTTGGGAAAACATACCAGAAGCTCCTATGTGAGTTCTAGGCATCGATGTTCTGCTGCTTTTGATATGATTCATTCCGATGTGTGGGGCCCTTGTCCTACAAACGGTGTTAACGGTTATAGATGGTTTGTTACTTTTATTGACTGCTCTACCCGCGTAACGTGGGTCTACCTGCTGAAGAATAAAAGTGATATTTTGAGGCATTTCAAAGCCTCCATCAACGGGTGAAGACACAGTATAATGCTCGTATTAAGTGTTTCCGGTCGGATAATGGGACGGAATATACCCATAAGAGGTTTGCTGCGTATTTATCCTCTCATGGTATACTGCATCAAACCTCTTGTGCATATACACCGGCTCAAAATGGTGTTGCCGAACGAAAGAATAGGCACCTGCTGGAGGTAGCTCGGACAATGATGCTGGCTATGAATGTCCCTAAATTTTTGTGGGGGCAGGCTGTCTTGACAGCCTCTTATCTCATCAACAGGATGCCCTCTCAATTACTGAACTGAAAGACGTCTTTGGAAATGCTCACGGGGACAACTGCGTATACCGTTCCTCCGAAAGTATTTGGTTGCGTATGCTTCGTCCACGATAACAGGCCTGACATCGGTAAGCTGGATCCTCGAGCAGTTAAGTGTGTCTTTGTTGGGTACACCGGGACACAGAAGGGTTACGTATGCTGGAGCCCGGTTGAACGGAAGCTGTTTGTAAGCATGGACGTTACATTCAGAGAGCTGGAACCTTATTATGGTTCGGACGAAGGTTCTGCGTTTGGGAACACGCCTCACACAGCGGGTGTTGGACGTGAGGGGGAGGTAGTACGCCCAAACGTAGTTGTCGGATCGGTACCTTGTCCTGTCGTGACACACTGGAAGAAAGGGGGAGAAAGCATCAATGATACTGATACGGAGGATGACGAAGACAATACGTACATTACGCAGGAGGAGAAGCAGACAAGGAAAAAGGAGCTCCAAGTTTACAGAAGAAGACAGCAGAGGTCCAGTACTGTGCCGTGCCCTGTGCCTATAGTGCCAAGTCCCTCGTCTACTCCTGCCCCGACTCCTGAAGATGTTACTCCCGCACCGGATCGCTCGGATTCGGAAGCGGATCTCTCCGATTCGGATGGTATGCTTTCCCCACCACCCATTGCTCCCTTAAGGAGGTCTTCTCGCATTAATGCGGGAAAGGCTCCTATTCGTTATAAAGATTATGAACATGATATCGCCAACTACCTATCTTATTCTAATATTTCTCCGACTTATCAAACATTCCTCACTTCGTTAGACTCCACTTCTTTACCTAAGAATTGGCAGGAAGCAAAGAAGGACCCAAGATGGAAAGCCGCAATGATGGAAGAACTTGGGGCACTAGAGAAAAATAAGACATGGGAGCTGGTGCCATTACCTGAAGGGAAGAAAGCTGTGGGATGCAAATAGGTTTACACAGTGAAGGAGACACCAGAAGGAAAAGTTGAACGATACAAGACGAGACTGGTTGCAAAAGGCTATACCCAGACATATGGTATCGATTATGATGAGACTTTTGCCCCAGTAGCGAAGATGAGTACCGTAAGAACGCTGGTCTCCATTGCAGCAAACTATGGGTGGAAGCTATACCAGTTAGACGTAAAGAACGCATTTCTTCATGGAGACCTACAAGAAGAAGTATACATGGAGACTCCTCCGGGGGTGCTACTCTGTGTCAGATTCAGGTGAAGGAACGTCACATGGAAAAGTGTGCAAACTGAAAAAGTCATTGTACGGGCTGAAGCAATCTCCTCGAGCCTGGTTTGACAGATTCAGAAGGGCTGTCACTGGCATGGGGTACCATCAGACAAATGCAGATCATACTGTCTTCCTCCAGCATGCAAGGGGCCACATTACTATACTTGCTGTATATGTAGATGATATAGTGATCACAGGTGACGATGTAGTTGAGATCACTAAGCTGAAGACGAAACTCGCCAAAGAGTTTGAGGTGAAGGACCTGGGAGAGATGAGATACTTTTTGGGTATCGAGGTGTGTGATGGTGAACAAGGAATTGTTCTCTCACAAAGAAAATATGCACTAGATCTGCTGAAAGAGACAGGAATGCTGGGATGCCGAGCAGCAGTCACTCCAATTGACCAGAAGTGCAAGATGGGAGCAGAAACAGGAAAGCCTGTTGATCGCGAAAGATATCAAAGGCTAGTAGGCAGACTGATTTATCTAGGGCATACTCGCCCTGATATCTCATTTGCAGTAAGTGTTGTAAGCCGCTATATGCATGATCCAAGAACGGGTCATATGGATGCAGTATTTCAGATTCTAAGATATCTGAAAGGGACGCCGGGAAAAGGACTGTGGTTCAAGAAGAATGGATGTACAGATGTTGAGGGATACTGCAATGCAGACTGGGCAAGCTGCATAGACGACAGAAGGTCTACCACAGGGTACTGTATTTTTGTAGGAGGAAACCTGGTTTCATGGAGAAGCAAGAAACAGTCAGTGGTAGCACGGTCGACAGCTGAAGCAAAATACAGAGCAATGGCTCTAGGAGTATCAGAATTGCTATGGGTAAAGGCGCTGCTGACAGAGTTGAAGCTAGACAAGGGAACACCATTGCACCTTCTGAGCGATAGTCAAGCTGCGATAAGTATAGCGAACAATCCGGTTCAGCACGACAGAACGAAGCACATCGAGATCGATCGATTCTTCATCAAGGAAAAGCTGGAACAAGGGATACTGAAGATTGACTATGTTCGCTCAGAAGAACAAATGGCAGACTGTCTGACTAAGGGTCTTAGTTCATTGAGTCTGTCAAAGCTATGTAACAAGATGGGGATGATTAATATCTATCGCCCATCTTGAGGGGGAGTGTTGAGAGTAAATAAGGGACTTTAGTCCCACATCGGTTAGATGTAATATGAAGAGGGGTTGGACCCTCTATAAGTAGTAGGCAGTAGCCCTCAATAATATTATCTGAGAAATTAGACTCATTTCTACACAAGGTCAACATTGAGTTGATAACCAATCATAAAAACTTTGTCAATTCTTTTATTGAGTTTTCTTATGCTCCATAGCCGACCCCATTCTGATGGGATGGGTCAGGCTATTGTTAGATCTAGTGGGTGTACTTGAGCATGTAGTTTTGTGTAGTATATGTTCAGTGACTTCAGTCACACATTGGATAGACTTGTACCGAGGAGGGATCACCTTCATGATTTGTGCTAGATACTAAAATGCCATTACTTATCAGCTACCAATTGAAAGCACTAGGACAAGGAAAAATATGGATTAAAAAGATCAGGCGCCAGAATGCTGTTTGGTTAACCGAGGGGGGTAGCTTCATATGTCTAAAAGTTGACAAATATGTAAAAGAAAAATATAAGGTACTGGAAAACCTATTATACAGCCAGGTGTTACCAGTAAATGATTTGGCAGCTGCTCCTGATGCCAACACCAGCATCCTGCAGAGTTGCTTTGCATCCTCACTTTGGACAAGGTCAGCAAGAGGGGACCTTCAGTATAAATATTAACGCTTACCTTTCAGAAAAGCAAACAAAAGATGTTGCTTGATGCAAAATACAGCATAGATATCAAATATAACGACTTTATTGGCAAACATTATCCAAGATGGATCTATACCTGTATGTGACTTTTGAAAACCCTAGCGCAGCAGGATTAATAGTGCGGCCAAAAGGAATCAAAGAAACAAAAGCAGCAGGCCCTGGGGGCTTCAGATGACTAGGCTGATAAACAAAGAGATTGTCAGCTAAAAGAAGAAAGAAAAGAAATGTCGCACTTTGCTCTAGAATACATTGGTAACAAGCATAGATAGGAAGCAGTAATTGTGTATAACTGCGTACATACGATCCACAGAAAAATTATAAGTAACGACTGCAATGAGATTACAGATTGTTAATACATTTATTAAGTTCATTGGCAAATTTCTAAATAGGTGCAGAAGTTTACATGGCCGAGAATGGAAAGTATTGAAATATATTCTATGTAGAAATTCTTTAGCTGGTGTTAAAACTCAAAAGTTATCTGGATATCACAATTGGACCTCTAGAGGAATGTGGAAAGCAAGAAGAATACCTGCTGGAATTGAGCAAGCCTGTCAATAGGTTGATCTTTTACTGATGTACCAAAGACGAGCTCCTGGTGCTTCCTCTTCTTTGATGCTGAAGGAGAACCATAGCCAGCAGGTCCCATTGGTCCACTTAAGACAGCATTTGCTGCCTGTTGCACGTAACTCATGGTATTGTCATGGTCACCATGAAAAAGAGCTCTCCTCTCTTCACTCCCTTCAAAGTTTTTGCAATCCATACATTTACAATTTTCAGAGCAGAGAATGTTAGCTTGGAAGCACTCACAGTACTTCTTCAGACAGCCTGACTTCTTACAATGGCATCCTTTGTTGTGTTTACCAACCAAAGCAAGTTCACCTGATTCTTCCTGGTATACACCAAGACATTAGAATTAGGCAAATGTTAATGAAATTGAACAACAGTAAAGTCACTCCGTGCACAAAATGCAGTAACAATTCAAATGGTACAAGGACCCTTCTCGTTAGAAGAAACATTTGCTATATTTTGAAATTAGTTAGCTGTTGTTAGATAATAAAATGCTTAGCTTGAAAAGGAGTAATTTGCGTAATTGATTTTCTTTTCTCCGTCTCAGTAAAGTCTCCTACTTTTCCCCTGGTATCCTCAAAGGTTTTTAATATATGATAGGAAATATTAGTAAATAGGCACCTTCTATTCAACCAAACAATAAGTTGGATAACTTGATGAAAGTCGGGAGGGGTATAAAGTTAAATAGAATAAACTACTAGCCTGGTCTAAGCTAAGGTCGTTGCTAGTGCAGCCTACACTTCTCTTTCATGGAGATGCCTTTACTTTCACAGAGCCTTTATCTTCTAGTTATATTTTTACCAACTAAGAAAATTGATGTCAAGTTGATAGCTGGGTATAAGATCTGGACTAGTTCTGACGTGGAGTTTTCAATACCGAGTTGTGCTCCATAACCATCCCATTTCATGGAAAAGGGCTTAGGTGGATGACGATGGAGTCATTAGTATGCTAAAATGGAATTTTAGAAAAGGTTCCTCATGGCAAAGGTTGCCATTCCTAAATTTGTTTAAGTGTTAATGGAAAAACTAGGAGTCCATGTAAAATTTCCCTTTATCATGTACAAAGCACTTATGCATCTTAGAAATAAAGCGTCCACATGTACACATCACATCTTAGAAATAAACTATCAGCATGTACACATCTTAGAAATAAACCATCCGCCCAACATAAGTTTAAGTAGGTGCATGAACAGTTTATCTTGGATTTATTGAAACCATCTTCTTTACTCTAAAACGAGCATGGCATCAAGCTGTTAAACAGCATAAAGGGCTTGCTATGGAACTTAGGAGACAGGAGCTCACTTGAGCAGAAAGGAGGAAATGTACTCATGTAGCTGGAACCATATTTCAGTATAAAGTCTTTGTTATTGCTGTTGTGGTGGTGGTTGTTTTCATGTTATACTAAAATATACCAAGCTGGAACCATCATCAACATCTCATGCAAGCGGCATGAAAAAACACTTTGTCCCACAAGTGACCAAGTAGGCACAATGGCACATACATGAAGTGTCCCGCTCTTGACGGTGCACTATGTGAGGCGTGTGGCTAGTATGACCCAGTCGGAACTGTGTATTGGAAAAACCTTTCGGCATCTAATCGATCGGGGACGAATGCATAAATAACCTTTCATATTCATGGATTGGCTTATGTTGGAATGAGTCCAAAATGTAGTGGATTGTGTATTGGCGAGCTATATGAGAGTCCTTTCCCATACCTTTTCATTGTAGTTTTCGTTGGACATTTTTGCTACTTGGTTTTGATTAATGTGCTTTCGTGTTGTTTTCGAGGAATATTTGCATTGTTCGCTTTCATCGATTTCTATATTTATTCTTGAGAATTCTGAGAGAAAGGAAAGATAGATGAAACGTACGGATCCGATGTTGGTGCCATTGCAGGAGGACGTGTAACTGGGACTTGATCGTGCGAAGTATTTCTCCTCTCAGCAATTCTCTAAATCGGTGGGTTGTTCTGGCCCTTCTTTTCTATTCCTTCATATCCTAATAAAATAATTCTCTTGTTTCCTTG
This sequence comes from Iris pallida, assembly GCA_029216955.1. Classification (NCBI taxonomy): domain Eukaryota; kingdom Viridiplantae; phylum Streptophyta; class Magnoliopsida; order Asparagales; family Iridaceae; genus Iris; species Iris pallida. The sequence goes on from JANAVB010002397.1 coordinate 3,985,071, forward strand.
CAACGTCCTTAGATCGATAATGCCTTCGTTAAAGTAAAAGATAAGAGGTGCCACATGTTTGATACTATTGTTAATGAACTTGACACTAGAAAGGTAAATTGTTAGCGTACTTTTACACAAGAATGTTATAGTATAAGCTTCACATAAAATATATATGAAAATGATTATGTACTAAAGAATATGAAAATTTTGGGACCAATGGGTCACCAAATGTTTTATTCGGAATCAAAAGTGAGAATACAAGTATTGACTCGAGCAATGTAAATGTGAGAATAGGAGCATTGATTCCATGAATGTAATGTACAAGTAGAGATATTTGTTTATATTTACTTCGAGTATTTATTATCATGTAAATTATGCTTTGTAGTTATGTTACATATGCATTTGTATGGTCATGGACAACTTGTGCACAATGTTTGATTAATTTTCTCAAATAGTATTTTGGGCACCGGATCCCCCTATCAGCCTAGGCAGAAAAAATTCAGACGTACTAAGGCATGAGGTACTAGGGGACCTTCATTGAAGCTAACAACCTCTTTGAAAGGTCACATCGCAATACCATATAAAACTATAAAAGGTCATTCGTGGTGCTAAAATCACCAATGACTGCCATATCGACATGTTGTATGCTAACGAATATCTTCTACATGCGCGATAAGTGTGAAGTCTGTTTTATGCAGGGACGAAAAATCTATTGTGGATAAAAAAAATCACTATTAAGTGATATGGTTATGTTCATGCATACATTTATATATTATGGATATTGCTCTGTTAATTTACTCTAGTCCTAAATAGAAAGATTATCTTAATAAATGTATGTTTCACATGATTACTGTGTTGGTTATATGAGTTGGGATAGTACAGCTCACCAGTGCATTCCCCAATGTACTGACCCCCTCCTCCATAGATGTTGGACAACGCGGACGTACAAGGGAGATAAAATACTTGCACTGTATTTTTTTAAAACGTCTTTCTATTCGAAGTATTTGAAGTTCTTTCATTGAAGCATTTGAGTTCATTGTAATAAATGGACATATTGTATGAAACAGAGATTATTTCATGATAGTCTATCATTTTTTTATTTTCAAACAATGCAAGCCGGAAAGACATTTCAATTTGTACTGAAAAATTTGTATCATGCTGCAAAAATTCAATAAAAAAAAGTTACTTCTTTCTATATTGTTGCCTTTAATTTTCTGTTGTGTTGCTACAACTTTATTTTCAAATAATTATTATTCGTGCATATTCATGCCTTGTACAAGTGCAATTTAGACTAGTACAAGACATGAATGTGCACGAATGTGCAATTTAGACTTGTACAAGGCATGAATGTTGCTATAACCTTATTTCAAATGATTATTTTCGTGCACATTCATGCATTGTACATCTGCAATTTAAACTTGTACGACATCACGTCCAGTGACGACTTATTGATTCAGAGGAATCAAGACGTAACCAAGTAGATATAGAAATTCTCTTTAGAATTAAAATAAGGGCTCCATACTATGGTTCCTTCATAATCTATGACTAGTGGACAAGAACACAGGTTCCTCACTTTGATATGAGCATGAGCTTTATGATGTATGACACTGCAAATCTTAAAATCTAGACATAAGGACAGACTACATATAGTATCTTTGCAAGTATTCATATATTAACATGAATTTTCATTAGGAAGAACCTCAACAATACATGACATGTGATATACATATTTGAAATTTTAGGATAATATAATATGTATGTATGTGTATATATATATATATATAATATATATATATATATATATATTATATATGCCAATGACGCCCTAGCCTAGTAGTAGTGGTGAGGCATTCGACCCGAGTGGTCAGGAGTTCGATTCCCGGTGGGAGCGTTCGCCATAATTAACTTCTTTCAATATATATATATATATTATATTATATATATATATATATATATATATATATTATATATCCTAGTTATCCCCATGCCTCTGACACTCTTCAATTTTTTATTTGCTTCTCATTTATATCATTTAATGATATTTTTATTAGTTTTAAGGGTTTTTTTTACGTATACGCGTGTGATATTAATAGTCATTTGATATACATCGTATCTTTTAGTCGTGGCATTTCTGTATCCTTTTATATTTTGTCGGAAAACACGACTTTTCTTTATAGATATATAATTATGTCTCTGACTCTATGCAATATGTAAAAAGGTGTGCAGTGGATTTCTATGGTTTTCACATTTTTGTAAACTTAGTTTAACTGGTTTGTTCTGTAATGAATAAAGGGTCCAACTTTTTTCCTTTTTCTATTCAAAGATACGTATCAATACGTATTTGATACATATCCAAAATAAAATAAAATAAAATAAAATTCAGAATACTCAGAAACACATATCATGGACGTATCGAACGTGTATCGCATATCCCATACGTTTGGATACCACTTCGTCGTCCATTTTTAAGTATATGTGCTTCCTAGAATATTCATATATTGACCGAGTTTGTGTTTGGATATTAAGAAAATAAGTACAAAAGTAATTAAGTACATTGAAATGTTATAGTATTTGCTCAATAGGGACAAAAACAAAATACTCTTCATCTTATGAATATTTAATATAATTTTCATTTATAGATACATGTGCCCTAGACGTGTCGTTTTGAACAAGGATGGAAACAATGAATTTTGGCAAGGAGAAGTGTTCTACCAATCGTAGACTATAGCCTATAATGGGCAAGAGAACATGAATTGCATCATGTACTATGCAAGAAAATCCATGTAATTTATACAATTTTCACTGCACTAGTAGTGCACAGACCATGTGACAACCGCATTATGATTCTATAGTAAGTGTATACGACGCAAACTAGCATACCATCACCATCAGAATGTTGTGTAAAACATATAGCACTATAACACGAGTAACAGAGACAATAAGGTAAAAAAACATACAAAGAATATAGATCTAACATTTTCTAGTAAATGAACATAGTTCCTTGACACTGCCAAGATTATAACATAAAAAGTGATATATACATGTTTTTTGTGTACTTCAAATTTCACATGGTGGATGCGTACCCTCCTATCCCGGATTGCATGAGGGCTACTACCAATCTTAGGCCTAAAGGCGTTAGGGTTGCGTTCTAGAGTAGCTTCGACAGCCTCCTGCCTAGCAGCTTCATTCTCTACATTGTTGCAACATTTTGTACAGTTGCACCCATCACAGTAAACCCCAGATGCAAAACACTCGCAGTACCTAGTCATACATCATGAAAGTGAGACTATGACAAAGTATAAAATGAGGATTAAAACATAAAATATAAAGTTCTAGATTATACATCACAACAGCACAAACAACTTCCTTTAGTATAGAGCCAAAGCACTATTTGTTGTGGAAAGTCAGAAATATATGTACAAGTCTGTGAAAGATTGACCACAAAAGTGGTAAAACAAGTAAAACTTGTTAAAAGTTCTAACAACGATAAAAACCGTTAATAGCAAGCTGTGAAGTTGCTGAAAAGATAGCAACGAAGGTGTTGTTGACATAGCAGAGCTCTAAATGATAGCAGTGAAAATTGTTGAAATATGATAAGAAATTAGCACAACTGCTCGTTGGGGTGAAGATCACCGTTACTCAAAACGAGATTCGACCGTTTTCGTTGATCCGCTCTCAGGAACCAGCAAGTTCCGAGGAACTTCAACAACGCTCTTGAAATTCATCATACTTCATCGAATATAGCACTAACATATAACAATAGCACTCGGAGCTAAAAGGTACTCGATTGTTGTAGGGGATTACCCTCTCTCTCTCGTGTGAGGACAAGTGTTGGAACAAACAATATATAGGGAAGCAATCCCACGATCAGTGATAACCATCCACTAACAACGTGAATGGAAGACCATAGGGTAACTCCATATTCAATAGGGCAGTTACTAACAATAACTCCCTATTATTGGGGCAGTTACAAACTGAACATCCTTGAAAAAGGCTATCGCAAGTAACCAAGCAGAACTGTCGTGGAGCAATCAGCAGGCTACCATGGAGTTACCAGTAGGTTGTCGTGCGACTTCTGCAGCGCTACCTCTAGCTTCCTCACGGAAGCGCGTTATCTCGTACCTGATACATATGTGAAGTACAAAGTACGCCAACAAAACGCAACATTGTCCTTCGTCCACGCCCGAGTCCAATCTAGGTCTCTTTGGGGACTACCTCCAAAGGGATTCCTCCAAGAAATTTGTCATAAAACAAATGCTTGTTGAGGATTTAAACCTTGCCTACTAGAAAGCCCTCCTCCTTTCAAACCATTTGAGCTAACACACTTCATGTGCACAAGACAATAAATGATAGCTCAAATATTAAAATACACAAACTTGGGATTTGCCTCAACATGGATGGTGTGAGCGGATCACTAGTGACAATATTCAATAAATTCCAAATCCTCCACATATCTCAATACGTGAATAAGCGTTCCCGTCAATGACTGTACATCCTGCATTATGATAGATGTCGCTTACGACTTGAATCTTCAAGCATGAGTCAAACTATAGTACAAGACAGAATAAATAAGCCTTGAATACAGTACCATAACAACAATTATTTACATTAACACAATTACATCAACTGTGTCTCTAGTTGCACGTTAGAGACCATGTGTTGATCTGATTTCTGTGTATGTTTCATGGGTGTCTACAAGTTTACCCTCAATTTTTGTCCATATACATATGTGAGTTCTTTTTCGAGAGTTTAACTTTTCCAGACTATCTGGCTCTTTGCAATGCTACGTCGTTATGATGTCCGAAGCCGAGTTCTCATTACCTCATGTGGTACGATGCTACTGTAGCATGAGATTGTGGCCTCTGGTAGTGTTGTACTACTACTCTCTTAATCTCAGGATGAGTCAATATGCCTCTTTGCGGTGCTACGTCGCTATGACATGGTCCGAAGTCGAGATCTGAGCTCATGTGGTGTCAAACTGTAGCATGGGGCTCTTGTCTTTTTGTAGTGTTGAACTACGTGGTTCATGTAAAGCACACTAAGTATTCCAAATGCTCAAGAACTAATTAAGGCTCCAAGCCAACCTACCACAGGACTTGCTCAAGGAGCAAATAGTATACCACAGGTTCTGGAATCTAATCCTACTAATGTCACCAGGGACAAACATTTGTACATGATGTATCATAGTTCTTGATCCTTCTTCGAACAAAAATGAGAAGCCTAATAATTTACTCTTTGAACTAATAGCAAATATTTTATGGTAAAATTACAAAGACTATATAAAATTCCATAAAATCCATTTTCTTTGTTGTGTCCTCGACAAAGTGACGCTTGAGCCCTTAGTGGACGGATCTGCTAGATTCTTCTGGCTCCTAACATCAACTATTGTCTGATGCAATCTAAGATGCGTTCATTTAGTGTTGTATGACGAAGTCTCATAGTCCCTTTTTCCATTAAAGAGAACATTTAATGCTATTGTTGCAGTCGCTTGGTTGTCGTAGTATATCGGTATAGCCAGAATCTGCACCAACCAGAGAAAGATCACACATGAGCTCCCGAAGTCATTCTGTTTCTTCTGTCGGTGTAGCCAGTGCACACAACTCAGACTCCATTGCTGAACGTGAGAGCAAAATTTATTTCTTTGACTTCCACAATATAACAACTCCACCCATGGAGAAGTAAAATTCCTGTATGGACCTTTTGCTCTCCTTTTCTGAGCAACAACTAACATTATTGAACATTCCACTACAATTGGATAACCATTACAGTGCGGTACAAACTTCTAGTCCTCTTGAGATATCGCATAACTTTCTTCATAGCTTTCCGGTGTTCCTCACCCGGATTTCTCATGAACAGACTCAACATCTCCACAGTGAAATCAATATCAGGTCTAGTGCAACTCATTGCGTACATCAAACTACCAATAATGCTTAATAGTCCATATGCCTGAAAGTCTTCCTTGAGTTTGACTTCAGCTTCCGGTCAAACCTATATGGAGTATCGATGCCTAGAAAATCGTGATATCCACATCGTGTGAGCATCTTCTCGACGTAGTGAGCTTGTGACAGAACAAGCCTAGCTTATGTCCGGATGATCTTTATCCCAAGAATAATATGAGCATCTCTTGGGAATCCTTCATACTAAACGTGGACGAGAACTTCTTGGTCTACGTGACCCTATTAGATCTGAGACAAGGATTAACATATCATTTACAGAAAGATACTATTACATCTATGTCATCAGCAAACTTAGTATAGACGCACTTATTAGTCTTGATGGCCTGTAGTCGTTTGATCTAATGACTTTATTCTCATGTCATATCTTGGAAGACTGCTTTAAACCATAAAGAGATTTCATCAATTTACATCTCGTCTTCAAGCCCTTTGACGACATTTTTTGTTGTTACTTCATGTAAATCTCTTCAGTCGGATCTCCATTCAAAAATGTTGTCTTCATTGTCATCTGGTGAACCACCATCTTGTGAATTACAACCAGTTAGATCAT